>JAUZNK010015862.1:0-22143 GCA_035046665.1 Euphysa ruthae | reverse complement strand
GAAAGACAAGCTTGTTTTATTGACTGGGGAATCAGCACTCCATTCTGGGATAAATTCTTTAGCACTTTCTGTTTCTATATCTTCCATATCTGTATCAGAAATGTCTGACTGAATTATTTCTTCTTCTGTTTCAGAATTTTCACCATCTGTAACATCAGATACAATTTCTTCACTTTCAAAGCCATCCTCAGCCAGTTCAGATAACTCACCATCATCATTATACGTAAATTCTTACAATTCTTGCACAGTATATGCTCTCTTCTTACTACTCTTAGTATAACAACAAAAAGCATAAGGGCATGAAAGTGCAAAATTTTAAAGATATATGTCATCAAAAAACCGAACCTCGAGGAAGCAGACGTAATATTACGTCAAAAACAAAGCAAAGCAAACATACTATATATGGACGTAATATTAGGTCAGGGACATTTTCAGCCCGTAAGTCGCTCGACGTAATATTACGTCGCGGACATTTCAGTAACATTTTCGGTCAACGTAATATTACGTCAAGAACTGTTAAATGGTTAATGCAGTATTGTATTAAATTTTAATACACTTGTTTTATTAAAGTTAGAATTTACGGAAGGGATTTAAACAATCTTCAATACATAATTGAATTTCTAGGTCAACCTCTGGAAAATAAATAACTAAAGGATTATCCCCATATAACCAATATTAAGGCCTGATATCCCTTTTTAAATAGTCTGAATAAGAATTTATCCACTATCTTCTTGCAAGTACTTTTTTTTTTTTTTTTGACTTTTTTAGTGTGAGTTCTTCTTGCCTTTAAGCAGCATTGTTAATAGGTTTTTTGAGCAAATTTTTGTCAGTTTTGAGACTTTTTTTATAAAGTTTTTTAAAATCAGGTCATTGCAATACTTATTTCGGGGATTTTTTTGTGGTAATCTCCTGTAATAGATTAACAGTTATAAAACCATTCCATTCTGTAAAATATATTTCTCTGCGGTTTTATTAACAATAAAAATGATCCAAAAGTCTAATAAAATTTGGCCCGTGAATTATTATACAATCCACAGGCTTATGTTAAAAAAATTAAATATTATGTAATGGAAAAAAAAAGACCAAAAATTAAACTGAAATTATAGTATTGAATAGTTGTTTCTATATCTTATATTCTTTAACTGCATTTACGTTTGGTGAATTTTTTTTGTGAATCCAAATTTTTTGTGTTATTTTACAAGATAGAGACTGTAAATATTTTTTTTCAAAATGTTGTAAAAAGTGATCATAAAGAACATTATTTAACGTACGAAGTCATGTTAAGAAAATACTCTCAACACCAAATTCATGAGAATTAAGTTATTAAGCAAGATTTATGTCTTAGGGAAGCTGTTTCTTTTAAAAAAATTATTTGAACAACTTTTTAATTTTTTTTATCTTAGGTTGTACGAGCTTCGAAATTCAGAACGTATAACTGTAGCAGCAGCATCAAAGCTTTTAGTAAACATGGTGTACCACTATAAAGGGATGGGTCTGAGTATGGTAAGCAGGATGTATTTTTAAGTGATGGTAATCAGGTTTACCCACAGCTTTTATTTTCATTTAGTTCAGCATTAAAAATATTTTTTAGATTTAAAAGTCTGGTTAATATAGTAGAAATATAAAAACAAATGAATCTATTGAACTAGATCTTGTGTGTTTGGTGAGGCAAGCAATTCCTGATTAGACAGATTGAAAATAACTCATTTTCCAAATGAAGAACGATAATTAAATTTATATTTAGTTATATAACCTGAACTCTTGTGCATCATTCTATTTGGTTTTTTTTTATAATAAAATTTTGATTTAATTGTAATGTCAAAATAATTTTAATTAGACATTTGATAGTTTAAATTTACATTAAGGCACAAGGTCAAATAATTTGCAAGCTAGTCATTTTTTAAACTCACCTCCAAACCAATCCTATAAGTTTCCCAGTGTATGTTTTTTTTTGTCCATCAATGTTAGCTTTTTACAGAAAGTTTTTGCTCCTTTAAAATGACGCCATTTTTAGAAATATTTTTTTATTTTATCGAAAGCATCTCAAGATCTTTTTAAATTCCTGAAATTAGAGAGCCCCTCTATGGTGGGCTGTTTTAATGTACCCTTCTATGGTGGGTCTGTTTTAATGTACCCTTCTATGGTGGGTCTGTTTTAATATACCCCTCTATGGTGCGTCTATTTCAATATACCCCTCTATGGTGGGTCTGTTTTAATATATTCACTTGTTGAAAATTCCTGCTTTGATTTATTCAAATTGATATGCTTTATGTTTCTCAAGAAAAGCTATTTCTATTCTACCAATATTTTTTTGCTTGTGGAAATATTGTATCTGATTTTAGATATTTTAGATTGTCAGACATATTTAAAATTTTAGGTGCTAAAAGGGGAAAACTGTTATGATATTTGATGGCTAATTTTTGTATGATATTATTTATGATAGGAATTTTTGTTATTTTTAAATCATAATGAGTCAATAGCTGAAACTAAAAAGGAGCAAAATTAGATCAGAAAATTTTTTTTTGAGAAACATGCATGTAATTGTTTATTACCTTTCTGAATATTTAGGCGTGGCATTATTTTGAAAACTTTATCAGTCCTAGTCCAAGCCTGAAACATGAAATTTGAGCCAAAAATGACGATTTATTGAAATTGTGCAGAATTTTTGAAAATATTATTTGGTATTTTAAAAATCTAATTAAGCACCAGGCCAAATATTTGAAATAATTTCACTTTTACAGAGAAATCATATTTGTATGAATTTAAATAGTGTTTCTGTATCGAAAAAATATTTCAAATTTCTTTTAGCATAGTTCATTTTCCATGCTGTTAAACTGCTTAAACAGCTCAAATCTAGTCCAAAAATGCTCTAATTATCTATTAGGCTGTAATCCTCTTTAAATATTATTTGTTGTTGTAAAACATTTCATTTCTGGTAGCTTTTGAATATTGGCAATTTTGGAAATTTTATCTTGCAAGAAAAAAGTTTCTTTGTATTCCTTTGGTTATTCCTTAGGTTTCCCATGTCTATTAATCACTAAGTGTTATATTTACATTTTTAGGGAACAATGATTTGTGGCTGGGACAAACGTGTAAGTACATTGGATTATTGTGAAAGACTTAAAAATTAGTTCAAATGTTATTCATTAAGTCTGGTATAATTTTTAAAAATGGGTCATAAATAAATTTAACTGATATTAATTTTTTGTGAATAAAATGCTTATTGTTATTACAAACATTTTTAACTTTTATTCCATCGAAACTTAAAATAATAAGAGTAGCTGATACTCTTTGCTTTTTAACTAATGCGGTAAGCCTTGCTGTAATAAAGATAAACTAAAGATATAAATAACTAGGTTTTTTAGCTAAAAAATGATTTAAGAAGTCAGTTTAGACATACAAATTTAAAATGTATTCTTTTTAAATTTAGGGTCCTGGACTTTACTATGTTGATAGTGATGGCACACGTTTAAAAGGTGACCTTTTTTCAGTTGGATCAGGATCTACATATGCTTATGGTGTGCTAGACTCTGACCATAAATTTGATATGACTATTGAAGAAGCATACGATTTAGGTAATAGAGCAATTTATCATGCAACACATCGAGATGCTGGTTCAGGTGGTGTTTGTAATTGTAAGCAAATTTTTATGTCTATTTTTGATTCAGTGAAAACCCACATGTGTCTTTTTGTGTGTGAACCATGTCCACCCATCTGTAACACTTTTTCTCAGTAACCATTAATTTTTCTATATTTTATTTTTGAAGACGTTTGATTGTAAAGGAAAAAAATGTGGCAATTTTATACTTTTGAAGAAAGGATTTTTTTGTACAGAATATGTAAATGCCCAGATATTTGTTCTAAAAGCACTCATGAGGGGCAAAAATGTGGTGCTTTTCCACATTTAAATTTAAATTCTTTAAAGAAGTTACTTTTAAATCAAATGGATTTGTCATATTCAAATTTGTATTAACGTTACCGCAATTAATCTTTGCCAAAATATTGTCATGTCTTTAAATATTTGATCATATTAATTGGGGATTTTGAGAAAAATCCAGGTCCAACCACAACGAGTGTCCATTCTGTTATAGTAAGAAAATCAGGTAATTGTAAAAGTATGCAATTCTAGTTATAATTATGTCATTATTTGCCACTTTTAAACTTGGTTAAGTTACACTGTTTATACTGTATATACTATAAAAAATATTTTTCTTAATGAATCCTTTGTATATTAAATAAAAATATACAGACAAAAAAATGCTTTTAAACTGCCTTTTTGCACAATGAAGCAGTCATATTATTACTTCAACGTTTTTAAAACACCCTAAAAAACAATAATTTCACTTAATTTAGTTACTTATTTATGTACTTTCATTATGGGTGGCTTTAATGCTGAAAAAAGATATGGTGGTCTGATAAAAACATAAAAATATGATTTGAGTTAGAAGCTTTGTCTTCCAAATTAGGAAATAATCACCTTATCAGTAACCCAACTAGCCTGCAACTGAATTATTAAGTGGGTTGTATTGACCTTCCCTTTACCAACTAACTAAATTATGTTATTGAGAGTGGTGTCCATCCAAGTATTTTTTGGTAGGTGCTAATCAAGTTATTTAGATTAAAATTAAAGTTAAGATTAAACTTTCTGTACATATCAGAAAACGACAATAACACGGCAGAGGAGGAAATAATAACAAAAGGACATTTTTGACATCACTTGGGAAAATAATTTTGCTAAAATAACTTACTAGCGAGTGGAAACTTTGGCTAAAACTTTTAATGAATTTATTTTCGCATCTGTTTTCCAAATTTTATATTTAAGATCCACCTTGAAATTTAAGGAACCTTAATAGAATAAAAATAAAGTTGATAAGCTTTTTATTGCTCGTAGGAGGAAAAATATTGGCAAGAACGAATTAACCAAAATGTCCCAGAGATGTTTAGAAATGGTTATAACATCGAAAGAAAAATATCTTTTTAAACTTTTTAAATCAATGATCCGTTGTTAGGACCCAAAGCTTATTGGTGTATCCTCAATCGTTTAAAAAAAAATTCTGAATCAAACTACTTAACCAAAGCGAATCTGATAAACATTTTTTTAAATGGCTCTATTCTTCCACATAAAGAATTTAAAATAGGGCATTATAAGTCTGATATCACTATAATGTTAATCTAAAGGTAATGAACAATTTAAAAACTAACAAAGCACCTGCAAATGATGACATATCAATAAGAGTGATTCAAATGTGTGAAAAAGACATTCCTATACCATTATCTATTATTTTTCCAACTACAATTTACTCATTTATTTATCTTGGTTCATTGGTGATCTTTTTAACTTAAAAAATTCGTGACCAACAGAAGACAAGAACTGTTCTGAATGGTCGAACTTTGAATTGGAAAGATAATAAATCTGATGTACCCCAGGGGTCAGCTCTTGGTCCTCTATTGTTTCTTATTTATATTAATGATCTTCCTGATGACTAGATATCTATATGTTAAATATTTGCCGGTGATACACCTCTGTTTTCAATTGTTAAGGAGAGAACTTAAATGCTGGTATTTGGAAAATGTCATTTAGCCCATATCCGAATAATATAGCTGTGGAAGTTATTTTCTCACAAAACTGAAACCGCTTTACATTCACCAGTTGTTTTAATGATAAACCTTTAAGGAAATTCCCTTCTCAAAAGCTATTAGGTATTATCTTAGATTTTAAATTGGGAATTGTAATTGATGAAAAGATTTCTTGAACTAATAAAGGATTGGTAATGACAAATGACTGATATATAATACCGAGAAAGACCCAAATTTTAACATACAGTGTGTTTGTAAGAACTCTTGTGGAGCTATTGTTTATAGTAGCTCTTAATATTAACACGAAGTATAGAATCTGTAAAATATAGGGCCTTCCTTTTCATAACTGATGCAATTAATAGTACTTCAAAAGTAAGAATTTATCAGGAACTTGGTTTTGGAAGCTTTTTTGATAGAAGAAGGTTAGGCAAATGTGTTTGTAGGAAAACTGTTAAAGAAAATGCCCTTGAATATTTTAGATTATATTTAGCTACTTTGCCTATATAGATCAGAAAATCCTCCACGCACTAATGAGTTATAATACCAAATAACAGTCTACACTAAATATTTTAAGTCCATTGCCTTCTTTCTAGCTTTGTGATGTATTTTTTTGTGTGTGGATGTAGTTATTACAAAATCGGGTTGTTATGTTTTTTCTTTATTTTGTGAGAGGACCAGAAAGGTTGTTTTGATCTCAACGAAAAAAAAAAAAGGTAGTATATCGTATTCCTTGTAAAGATTGTTCTTCCATATAATTATTAATCGAACCAAAGACCATCAACGCGCCATAAAAAATGTTGATCGAAATAATGAATTCTTTCAGCAATGCTGGAAAAAAGACCTCGCATTCGACTGGGGTAAAAAAAAATACGAAAGACACTCAATCACGCCTAATCTCACTAAAGTCAAAGAATCTGTTCACTCGAGTAATGAACTCAAACATATCGATCGTATATCGTACAACATTGGCGAAATTTGGTATCCTCTTATCCGCAAAAAAAACAACCTAAATTCCACATCACAATGAGTAAATTGCTTTCCATTAAAGTCCACAAGAAATAATCGCAAGAAGTATTTTCCATGCCACAAAAATTTAATCACTGTATATTACATTTCGCATAAATTTTAACTATTGCTGATCCCTACCGAAGTATTTCTAACCTTACTAAAACACTTTATAAACTCTTGATTTTACTTTGTCTGAAGACGGGAGCAGGTCCTGAAATTTTTCTAGATCAAATATTTAACTCATGTCATGTTTTTAAGTTATTATTTACTAAACAAATATTATGTTGATTTTAGTATATCACATGAAAGAAACTGGCTGGATTAAAGTATCACAGACTGACGTCACTGATTTGCATTATAAATATCGTGAAGAAATTGAGGGGAAGTAATAAAGAGACAGTTGGTTGTAGAATATGTTACTAAATTTGAAAAAAAAAAATGATATACTTATCCTATTTTTTCTTTTTTTTGAATCTACATTCATGTTCAATATATTTTTGAAAAAAAAAAATTTTTTTTAAAGTATTTACATCTAAAGTTCGAAGTGTGTCATATAATTATATTAAATTTTTATTCTACCGTTCTATGCGTATCATGGTGGCTATTTTTTCGTATTTTGTCTCGCCTTCCCATTTTTGATTGATAATATTTGAACAATGGAGAATAATTCAACCGAGACAATAAGATATATTTTAGACCAGCAGATGTTGGAGCTAGGTACCACCTGGAAAGGGACAAGTTGCGAATACATTTGTTAGTTAGAAATACTATTAGGATTAATGAAAAGTGATGTTGAACGAGTTGGTACGGCTGATTTCGGAAATTAACGCCTCTAAAGTAGGGGATAATAGAGAATTTCGCTAAATAATGTCGATTTTTTAAAATTCTTTGAAAATATAGAAAAAAATATTTTTATATGCATTGTACATAGTTAGATCGACGGAATAAAAGATAAAATACAGAAAAAATTCATTGTTGGATTGATTCGTGTAGAACGAAATGCCGGAAAAAGCAGGAATTTAAGTAAAGATAAGGAATTTTTTGTATAACTAACTGAAAATGTCGTTTGTTACAAGTCTAATTAATTATAGTGTAGTGATATTAGCCTCAGTTTTAGCCAAACCAGAAAAAAAATGAAATATTAACATATTTGATAACAAAAGAAGCGCAATTTTATGTTTAACACAGTAAAAATCCTCTCAACAATAGTTAGAGCAATTTTTTTTACAGCAACGATTTGAGTAAAGGTGCTTTTTTTTTTGAAAATCGACCAAATATTGGTTAGATTAATTTACACAAAGTCTCTTGTTATCCATATCTTACTTTGTTGAAATTGGTTTAATTTTATTTTTTAAAGTTTGAATTTTATCTTATTCACCAACAAATCAAATATATTCCCATCGTCATCCTATTCATCTTCTTCGCTTTCAAAGGTCGAGTTTTCACAATCCACGCCTTGATTGCCACCACATGCACTCACATATACCATCCCAGATTTTGCAGGCTCTAAATCAGTCATAATCAGCTCAAATCTTCCTTGGCTTGAAAATTTTCATCCCCAGTCAGTTGGTACCAATGCAATCAAATTTAAAGTTTTCCATTCATAAATTTGGAGGTGTATACGAAGACAGTGATAGTATGCAGTTTCTTCAGTGGGTGGTAGATTCTGAGGCTTAATGACCGTTTTTGATGTTGCTGCCATTTGTATGAACTGACTGTGTTCGCCTGTGTCCTTTCCAAAAAACATGCATTAATAAATTAAGTGTAATTGTTATAAAAAATTGAATAAAGCTGTTCGGTTCACTATTTTGCACAGTATAATTAAAATTGCTCGTTTCTCACTTAAACACTGATTTAAAAGGTATATTCTTACTCAAAAATTACCTCCTAAGAAATAGTTTCAAGCAAGATTCATTTATCTCATCATGTGTGAATGTTTCATCTTCGAATATTTCTGTCATTTCTTGATAAACACCGACTTCGTTGAGCATTTTTAGGATCGATGTTTTTCCTTAAAAGAAAAAACAGACTCGCTGGTGGTAGTTTACCAAGAAATTTTCCAGATTTTGTTTTTTTTTAATTAAATGATGTAATATAATATAATGATTTATAAAACACAACTAACATACAAAATAAAGCATCAAATTTTATTTTTTTGACAAAAAAACAAGCGTTTTCTAGACAGAATTGTTAAAAAATTTACACTGTTCAAAACAAGATAATTTTTTAGTAATTTACAGCCAAATTTGTATTTGGAGTATTTTTTTAAGGGGTAAAAAGAGGAACTTCGTTGCTTAATGCTTCTTAACAACAAATTTACTTGCTGATATTGTTTGATTATAGTTCAATCACTTCACATCATTGTAATGAACAAACTGTGAAAATTTCAAGTAAGTTGAGTAAAGGGTTCTTTAGATATTGTGTTTTGAGTTTCGTACAAATCAAAGAAAAGTACTTTCCTAGCAAATCGAACAAAAAGTTATGAAAGCTACCTCAAAATCCGCCTTTTAAGTAAGAATTATCACTTTTACTTTCATCTAAGTACCATTTCTTGACCTCGCTGTGCTGCTTCCTTCTCATCTTGTTATCACTTTGAAAATATTGCAGAAAGGGACCGAAAAGAGGGGTAAAATGCGCCGTTGCTATGCGGTTTCTATACAAGTGAAAATAGACTTACTTTGGGACTAAAAAACTTCTTTTTTCGGTGAGAACTTTGAAAAAGAATTGCACAGCGTTTTTCTGCAATAGAATCGATCACTTCTTTTATCGACATGGTATCCATCTTTTGCAAACTTTTCATTTAAGTCCGAACATGTTAAGGGGAGATCGTTCATCATCTGTAAATACCACTTTTTGCATTGTTAATATATCCCGTTGCTGCGAACAGGTTAAGCATCTTTGAAACGGTTGTTAAATGGCCATACCAGTCAACAATTTTTTCTGAAGCTATAAATACCTTGTGGATGTTCTGTATGTATTGGATCCACAGTTTTGCTGCCTTCGACTTGGTAGTTAAATCTTCGATTGTGTTAAATAAACTTTGGAAAACCTTTTCTGGTGATTTGGAACTGACAATACCATGAATCATTCATTGCTGTTGAAACTACCAGCAATGAATGATTCATTTAGAAGCTTAACTGCCTCTACGTCATCTACACTAATAATGTTTTGATGGTCTGGTGCAAAGATGCTACTCGTCAGTTTTAAACACAATGCACTTTGAAGGAGATGACTTCTTATTGCTCTAGAGATGCAAACACTGAGATAAATCTGAACCTTTCATTGCTGCTCCAATACTTCCAAGAAAACTAATCAAGGTGCGCAATCCACCTAATCGACGTAAGATCTTTAATGACTTCTCCGATGTTATTTCAACAGATTTAAGTCACAAAGGTTGATGAAATTTAAGAACTGGTGTTCCACTGTTACATTTCCTGCATTGATCGATGACAAACATCAACGTTGAGTAGGTGTTATCTAACGGGTTCAAATTAATAATTGGTAAAAGATTTACTTCTGATTTTGAGAATGAGAATGCTTGAAAAACTCACCTAGCAGTCAATTTTCAAACTCTTGTAATTATTTATCACTAAATACACAATGATTAACTAGTTTAAGCCATATTCAACATTTTATCTTTTTAGATCTAAAAATAATATTCGGAAAAAATAAAAGTGAATAAAATATATAAAACGCAGACCAGAACTGATGCACTAAGTTGTTTGGCTTAAACCATATATGGCTTTAAATGCCAACATTAATTTTAAATCTGGTCTATAATTTACACACCAGAGTTTACATGACGACATTATGTAAATGTATAAAAATATATGGATAGTTTTCTTTACCTTTACGGAAAAATAACAATACAAAATCATTACCAGTGAACGGATGGAAAACGAT
The DNA here is from genome assembly GCA_035046665.1 of Euphysa ruthae. Classification (NCBI taxonomy): domain Eukaryota; kingdom Metazoa; phylum Cnidaria; class Hydrozoa; order Anthoathecata; family Corymorphidae; genus Euphysa; species Euphysa ruthae. Next base: position 11,655 of record JAUZNK010015862.1, on the reverse strand, counting down.
CAACAACCTATCAAAGTACATCGACATTTCGATTGCCACCTAACCATATCGTTTTTCTATTCCTGAGTGACTATCAATACTATCAATACATATGTGATCTGTGTGTTTGCCCAACAAACTAAATGCTAATACCAAGATATATGTATCCCCAGAAAGCGATTTCAAAGTTAATGATTGATTAGGCTCTTCCTGCATCGCATGATTACAATATGGAAAAACTTTGATGTCAGCCTCTTCTTGGTTACTTTTTAGCTTTTCTTAGAAGAACACCTTTGATAAAGTAACACATACACATTTATTATCACTCGAAATGTACAGCTTTGTTGATCGTAGCATGTTCAGAATCTGTGTCTTGTTTTGCACTATGCAGTTAGTGAATATCGAAATTATCGAATTTTTTCTCATTGTTGTGTAAGAACATATTGAAATCGCAGGAAATATTTGACTTTTGTGACTTAACCATTATTTTTGTAGAATTTCCTCCTTTTCTTCGTTCTGCTGACTTGATGGGTATGTCTCTGTGTATATAAAACATTAGATAGATTTATAATATTTGCATGACCACTTTCCCTTTTGTTTCTGTTATTGTGAAAATATTTTTAAATCAACTTTTTAAATTAGTTTAGAATGTAAAACTTCTAACTGTCTTCTAATATTAACATACTAAAACTATTATTCCCCTCTTACGTAAACCAAAAATTCTGTATATTTGTGGTAGACTACAAAAAAATTTTGAAAAATTTTTCAAATTTTTCGATTTTCAAATGTTGCATAATTTTAAACCTTAATTATTGTAGATTCCAAAAATGTATATATCGATATGCAAAAAAAATATTAAAAACCTTGAACATAAGCTTTATTTCAGCAGGGTAAGTTTTCTTTCCCCTGGTAACGCACATAGCAACGGCTTATTGAGGTTAAAAATAGGGTTTTTTAGGAAATTTTACAAAATCTAAACGCTCAACTCAATACAAGCTTTTTCTTTATAAGTTTGCCAGCTTTTTAAATGCCATAGTTTGGATGAACACTGTTGTTAATTACGTTTATTACATTATATGTTATGTTTTTAAAAATGTAAAATATTAAATGTGTTCTGCAGATCGAAGAAATAAACGCAGAAGCAAAAAACGTACATGTTATACATTACTAGCAGATAGAAGTCACTTGTCTCTTAATGACAATTCAAATTCGAATAATTCACCGCTTCCAACAAATATTTTATCTACCACAACATCATCATCTGCTAAAAAGTTAAGCCTGTCCTCTGATGCTGCTAGTGTTAGTCAAGGTAGTGATGTGCAAAGTCCTGAATGTTACATTATATTTAATTCAGATGTAATGAGTTCGATTATAAATCTTGTTGCTGGTTCATGTCCACAACGCCGCTCATCAATAAAAATAAATATTAATTTGTCAGCGAAGAAAGGTTTTTCGTATCAACTTGTTTTCTCCAGTACTGCCAAAAAATGTCAATGGGAAAATAAATTTTTTACCTCCAAAAAAATAGAAAACCCTAGCAATGATGATGATAATCGTGGCATGAAATCATTTGGCATTAATATGAAGATGTGCGTAGCTTTTAGAGAAATCGGGAAAAGTTATGCTGCAATGCATACTTTTTGCAGCATAATAAACAGTCCACCGCTAATGCCAAAATAATCATACAATGACATCGTCTCTAAAATGCATTATTTTTACCCTGATATAAAAAATGTTACGGTCAGTGTTGATGGAACGTGGCAGCGACGTGGGTTTTCCCCGCTCAACGGTGTTGTTACAGTCATAAGTGACGGCAAGTGTGTCGACACGCAAACTCTTAAAAAGAATTGTAAAAGTTGCCAGTTTTGGCAGAGAAACAAGGATTTACTAGGATAAAATGACTGGGTAGAATCTCATCTTTGTCCGATTAATCACACTGGTAGTGCAGGTGCGATGGAAGTTTCTGGAGCTCTTAAAATGTTTAGACGTTCGGCAGTTTTTGCCCAACTGACCTAAAATTTTGGAAAGACGTTCATTTTAATAAGTTTTATATCCTGGGATAAGAAAATATTTATAAAAATTATGAATTTTTTTCTTTTCGGGTCCATAATGTTAGAAATCGGGCTTAAATTTAAACCAATAAAAATAAGTACTCGATTCTTCAAAACAAAAAAATATTCACATTTAACCACTTAAAAGGTTTAAAACTGCAAAAGATTGAGTCTTAGTCTATTTTACTTTTTGAGTTATCTTTGCCAAGACCTTATCACGCTTTTGACCCAAAACCGTGTAAATTTGCCCAAAAAATCGTGAAAAATTAAAAAAAAAGTTATGTATTTTGTCGCATTTGAATTTAGAAAATCAAATGGAATGATAAAAAACATATATATTTTTTTTAGTAGTCTACCACCTTAAGTTGCCCTTTCATCTTTAAGTAAACACATTTTAGATAGAGATATATTATATACTGAGATTATGAAACCATGCTGAAAATCACTATAATAATATTATGTACCTGTACGTGACTGCCACGATGTCAACTCTTTTACATCTTGATGGCACCAATTTTACAAACCTCCACATGAGATCTTGGCAGGAATCTCTTTCATTGTACGTAAACTCGTAATCATATCTATAACAAGAGCATTTCTTTCACGTGGTAGAGGAAAGTCGCAAGGCAATGTATGACTCAAAATCACTTTAGTTAACTTTCTCTTTGATTGTTTCTATTTTTGCTCCATCAGCATTGCATAAATTTAGTGGAACAGGAGGTAGCGGCGGATACGCCAATGATTTTTAAAAATCAATAGGTTTGTTATTTTTAGCCGAAAACAATAAAAATATTCCCAATATATTTCTGTTGAATTCAATTGTTATTGATTTATTCGTAGATTTAAATGACACAAACTTATGTTTTGAAACAGGTGCATGGAGCTTAACTTCGTTCGAGTTTAATCGCTGTTTTCTGAATATCTCTAACTGCTCTTTACCTTTGTTTCTAATGGTCAAAATCTCATCTGCTACTGTCTCTGGGAGAGAAATACCTGAACTCAGGTATACAAGTTTAGCTGGATCAATTCATGGATCGAAGCAATTTATATAATCTTCATCCAAGACAAGGAGAACATCGATAACCTGTGATTCAGAATTTATGAAGGTTGCAACAGTTTGTACATCTGAAAAGTACTCCCCATTCCACATAGATCTTTTAAAGCTTTTGTATTATGCGCTTTTTCTGATCTGTTAAGGCGCCATTTTAGCACTGAAGCATAACTGTTTCCTATATTTCGAATACCGCCCGAAGGTTTAGCATATCCATTTATAGTGTGTTCATCCCGTTGATCCACTGCTGTGCGTAGTGAGTGTCTATTCTGTGCTTGAACCGAAAGTCCTTTATACTTAAATAATTCCTTCAAACCAGGGTAAACTACGTTAATTTTCTTCATTGTTCCAAGATTATAAGATCCATACCTGGAGTAGTTGATTTTATTTAAGGCAAAGTAAAACTGGAGCAACTGTTCTCATGCATACAACGGCACATTGAAATTGTTCTCTTGTACTGTTATATATATGCCGTGTGCTGATTTCTCACTAGAACTAAATATATCAGACAAAATTAGGCCAATTTACCTTCTATTACTTTTGATTGAATATCTTCGTATTTACTAATGAAGTTTGAACAAGACTCAATAATTTCCATTTTGAATGAATCAAGGTCGGATGAAACGGCCACTAGTATTTCAGATATTTCGGGTTGCATTTTCCGTACAAATCGAGTTAAGAACAATCTTTCCATTGCTTCAGATACAGCTCCATGTACTACACATGCTCAGTAATAACGTGATCCAGAGAGAACATCAGCTAAGCTTCCAGTTGAACAAACTCCAGCCTGGAAAATAACATCTTCAAACCCAGAGTAAGAAATGGTACCACGATGAACTTAAATGGAAAATTTAACTTTGAAAATGTACCGTTAATACCCCGGATATTGCCGAGAATTGCAAGATTTTATCGCCCGCCATTTGTTCACCGCGGCATTGATAACATTCTGGAACATTTAATATTGTATACGTAATGGAGCTTAATTCACAGTTTTCAATAGAAATATGGAATCTTTAAATTTTTGTTGAAAACGTGACACCACATAGATTTTGCACTTTTAATTTGTTTCGGGGGTTGGGAACGGTACGAATTGATAACGACATAATCGATACCAACATAATCGATTATGTTTTTACTCCCCATTACTACTCATTGCCAGGTTTGAACACGCAAACATGACGTTTTAAGGCGTTACCGCTTGGCCAGACAACCACAAATTATTGTTTTTCAAAACACAAGGCTGAATTTTAAACATACAACAACAAATCATTATTCAAATGACTGAAATTTAAACATACCTGAAAATTTTCTTTCATGAAATGAAAATCTCTTAGATGTGTTATAACTTTGTCAAACTTGCCATCTTTGTTCCAAACCATCTTAAACGCGTTTACAGCTGCACTAACATCCAAAATGATATTTACGCATGGCATATTTGTTTCTTTGCAAAGGTTTTGAAGGTATTTTATATAGCTGTCAATAGCAGAAAAGTCATTGACTTTAGTTAGAAGCGGGGATAAATAAGTTGCTACTGTTTTTATTAGGCTTTCATAATCTGTAATTTAATAACCACCCTGGTAAAATCGATATGACTTGGTCATTACTGTTTTGTTTCCTCAGCGACAACCATATCAAATATCGGCTATGGAACACTCCTCCATCGTGCTTACTGCTGCTGTCACTATCGATTAATTCAATCATAGGTGGCTCTTTTTTTGCGCCAACATTAAATATGAACTGTTCTTTCAGTGGCTGTTGAATTAAATTGGTTTTACGAAGATGAATGCAACTAAGTGAGTTTTATTTATGGTTCCTCCGCCATGTTGGGTTTCTACCTTCAAATCAAAGTTATAGGCCCAAAAATAAGTTAGTGCGGTGTCATTCCATGTATTTGGTTGTAGGGGTAATACTGAACTAGGTGTAGCGAGAAATTGTGCTTTACATGCTTGGTCATTCTCTATTTCGCATGTTATACCGTAATTTATGCAATTCCCAAATTTATTCACCACTTGGATAACCTGATTCTGTCCTGTCATGTTATGCAGGCCCATCGCTAACAGGAAATTTTGCTGTTAATATTTTATCACCGGTGACTCCATGCATCAGGTCAGCAGAGTACGACTCAGTCAAGCGGCTTATTTTTAATGTTTACCGAATGTTTATAAGCTTTCATAAATTGTGTTAAAAATAAAGTTAGTGACCCAGAAGGTTACATCGTTTCGGATACAAGTTTGTCAATGTTTGGAGGCCAATTTATATCAGGGAGATTATCACAATACCTTAGAAAACCATGATACATTGTCTGATACGTAAATTTGAAGGTGGCAATTCAAAGTAATTTGATTTTAAAATTGTACTATTCACAACAACTTCTGGGAGGCTACGATTTGCTGTTAAAAAGGTAATTTTATCTTTGAAGACGATTTTTGTCTTTAATATTTGTCTATTACAAATGTCGTTAAGATGGAACCCGTATACTTTGTGAAGCACGTGTATTGAGATCGCTTGTTTATTTTCAATAATACTGTTAATGATACAGTTTTCAACGACAGCAAAATCACCCTTGGAACTTGATCTTTCAGTGTCATCCAATTCACTACTGATCAAAATTACTTCGTGCGATTTCGAGCTTTCTTTTAAATTAAATCCGTGAGTAAATTATTTATAGCAGTGAGAATGGTACTTGAATTCTTTTGCAATAAGACACAAATCTTTAATTTCATTATTCATTGTTATATCTTTTACCTTCGAAGCTCCTTTTATACATTTCAGCCGCATTACTGGTACAAATAGTTTGTGGCTATATAATTTTGCCCTTAAAAGACACTCTCCATTTTTTACAAAACCTACATTCTTGAAGGTAAATCTAGGGCTGTCATAGATCGACTGCTGATGGTGATAAAAATCTACATGATGATCATAAAACTTCTGTTTTTTGCAGCGATCCCAGAATAAGCGTGAATTTTTTATAACATGGAACCAGGTATATACTGTGTTTTGAACGATCAATTTCGCTTGGAATTTTATTACATTGCAGTTCGTGGTAGTTACCGTCACCGTCTTTCTCCCGGACAAGTGAAAGAAAGTAAATAAAACATAAGATTTTATAAAATAATTATATTTATAAAATATTCAGTCTGGTATGTGTACAGAATTTGAAGGAAGGTGAAACGTAAATAACATGCATAACAACATTTTGAAAATTGAAAAGTTCTTACCTTTGCCTCCATTTTCCTTTGTTCATTAGTGGGAAAAATCTCTTTAATTATGGAGTATTCGTAATCACCCTCATAACGTACGATACATGTCAATGTATTTGATTTCTTTTTTTTGTTCATATCTATCTAAGCATAAATCTAAGAATTGAGAAATAAACTTTTTATGGAGATTCTAGATGTTTTAAAAATAGAAGAATTTTCAGAAAACGATTTAATACTAGTTCATGAAAATGCGGTAATAAAAATTTCAACTTTTGCTAACTTATGCATTTTACGCGGCGTATTTTTGTAAGCGGTCGTTTTATTAAATAAAAATATCTAATGAATCAAGTGAGGTATTTAATGAACCAAGTGAGGTATTTAATGAACCGAGTGAGGTATCAAATTTATTGCATAGACAATCTTTCACATGAGGAGTTCACAAATCAGTCTTAAAATGTCTGTAAAACAACATATATATAACTTTAAATTGATTAATAATTAACATATAAAAGTTTGCGAAACCATAGCAAGTTTGTTGGCAAGCCAAAGTTAAAAACAGTATGTGGTAATTGATGATAGAAGAAAACTGCAAGAGAATTCAACAATTATTCGCTACCAGTTATTAATTTGCAATAAAACTGTAGTTGAATTGAATTAAATTTTCTTTAGAGAATATTCAAATTACTTTTCATTTTGTTTCGATCTATTGGAAGAATAGCTTATACAAAAAAAAAAAAAAAAAAAAAAAATATTTTATGACATATATTGCATAAATAGCGAAATAAAAATATTGGTTTAGTTTAAAAAATATATTTCAATTTAAAATGAATTTAAACTTAGCTTAAATATTATGAAACTCCCGCCTTTGTTTAAAGAGACGAAATTAAATATTAAAACAAATTGATGTATAAATTCGATTGGAATGCTAATGATTCTTTTAATAATAATAATATTTTCTATTAAACATAATGTAAAAGATACAAGGTAAAAATTTTTCAAAGGATGTTTCAAAGGGTTCGCTTTAAAGGTTTGTCTTTGATCTTTAAAATGCCAGAAATCAATCGCTAATGCTAAATTATTCTGAAAGTCGTTGGATAGTTCGTCATGGTAACTAGTTCGTCATGGTAACTAAATAGTTTGACTTTCTCGATATTTATGAGAAGATCATAGAAATCGATTTCGAATTTCTCACAGTAGTCAAATACTTCTTAAAAGAAATTGTTTATTTGAATAGGATTTTCGAGTTGCGATAAAATTGTTGAACGGGTATTTGCATTGCCTATCAACCTTGTAATTAAGTTAAATCTATTATAAATTAAATTTAAACTGTAAAATATCAATTAGAATGTCAATGATTCTTTTTATAATAATAATATTTTCTATTAAACATAATGTACAAGATACAAGGTAAAAAATTTTTCAAATAATGTTTTAAAGAACTGGAATGTTTTCTTTTAACTTCGCTTTAAAGGTTCGCTTTAAAATGCCAGATATTTTTTCGTTTAAATTTATATTGTTTAAGGGAGCTTTATTACCTCTGTTATCATCGTTATCCCTTATAAAACCAAGATGCTTAAGCTTGTTGCTAAGGTTTACAACAGTATCACTAATGGTAATAGAAACATTTTTAAGTAGACTTTTGCAGATATTATAAATTCAGTTTTAGCTGCGTTAAGTCCAATAAAATTCAATTGTCCGTATGTATTTACATTTATTGATTAATGTCTGAAGTCCGTGTAAAGTAGTACTTAATAAGAAAATGTCATCGGCGTAGGCTACGATACCTGTATAATTAACATAAAATTAAGTGCCAACAGAGTTTTTGTCAGATATTTCCTTTAGGAGGCTGTCTTTATATTTGTTGTAAAGATGTGGTGAAATTAGCTTCTTGACGAACTCCTTGTTTTAATTTAAATCTTCTTAATGAATAACAGCTGTATGAAATTTATGCAGTGCGTGATTCATATAGTGATGAGATAACTTTTGCTATGCTGAGAGGTGTATTTTTCTCAAGATATTCCAATCACAGTTATCGTAAGGCTTTTTCTGCATCGAGATTACACATTTAAACTGTAAATTATTGTTGTTATAGAACTTTAATGTTTGACTTATCAAATATTCTTCATGCAAAGTAGTGCTTTTGAATCCATATTGTGACAATTGGCTTGTGGAAATAACAGCAGCTATAATTAGAACCAAATATTCAAGTAATTTTGTAAATATTGGTATAATATCGGTACCGCGTTATTACTCGGATCATTTAAAGAATTTTTGTAAGATTTTACAAGTGGAACAATTTTTGAAGTTGATAGAGGTTCTGGTGTGATTCCATATTTAAGCAAATGATTATAAAAGTCTGTTAGCCAGGTTAGTAGATAACGACAGTTCCAAAGTTTTAAATGTTCAGCTAGTATATAGAATGGGTCAGGAGGTCAGTTATTTTTTCAAATGTGATATGGCTAGTTTTATTTCATCTGAAGAAGCAATTTATACTGCTGGTGTGTTGTCTAGAGGGGTAAATAACGACGATCTTTATAATTGCTGTTGATAACACGAGGGGTATAAAGTAACGTTTCGAAATGATCAGCAAATTCAGATGTGATTTCATCTTTATTTTGTTTCGTGTTGATGGTAAATCTATCGTTGCTGTCTTTTTAAATTTTTCTGAAATTATTCAAAAAATTTTGTGGATTAGCTTGTTTGAGATTATTTAATGTATATTTATTATAACATTTTTTTATTTTGAGCAGACTTGACATCATTTCGGAAAATGTTTCGTGCGAGAATAAACGAGTGTAATCGTTTTCATTTCTATTAAGATTTGTATTTTTCCATTGCTGAAAATGAAAAAAAAATATATTACGATAACGAGTAAGTTCATGAGTCCATCATGGTTTTGAGAAGTGTCACGCTGATGACTTTTTGTGTTTAGGATAAAGAATATTATAAGCATAAAGTGCACTATTGGTAATATCCGCATAAACGTGATTAAGTTCGTGTTCTGTATTTTCTGCATTAAATAGGTAATCTTTAAACACTACATTTAGACGATCATTATTAGTTGGAATGAGATTAGGATCTTCCCATAATTTTGGTTTGATGAAGTTATCTTTTTTAAATTTAATAATGTCGCTATTTAATAATATTCGTTCATAACATATGTTGAGAGAAAATGGAAGATGGTCAGTTATATTTAAATGCAAGGGATCGTATACTTTACAGTTATCATAATTGAAAGAAGTGTTACTGAAAAGTGATATGTGATCGATGTATGAGAATCGGGTACAGAATTATGTTGGTAAGTGTATAGAGGATCAGTACATTGAGAGATATCAACAAGAGAGAGTTCGTTATTTGCTAGAGTTTGTCTTAAATGTTTTGAGTGTGAGTTTTGTTTTTAACTTTTTCCATTAGAAGAATCAAAAATACTATCAGAAACTGGGTGCTACGCTTGATGATGATCTCTCCTTTTCTATTTAATATAAGATACTTTCATCTAAATTAATGTTAATAGAATTTTGTTCAAAAATCAGACACTAATCTAGAAACGTTAATATCTATCTCCTATGAAATTTTTAACTCTCATCTCAGCTGCCAGGTCTGGGGTCATACCCAACAATTAAAAACCTAAAAACAAAATAAATCGTTACAATAACACATTTCCAAAATAATCACTTTAATGCTTAATATAACATCTCGCATATCATTAAATTAGAAGACCTAATAACTTATTTAACTGTCTGTTTGTATGGGTCTGCGTAAATAATAAACTTCCAGTTAACTTTAAATTTAGTTTGTTATTCAACCATCATTTTCATGACCGTTCTCTTAGATCTGCACGAAATAATAATATTCATTATAATATTAAGAATACTTTCAGATATGGAACAAATTCTGTTATGCACCAATCAGCTTTGTGTTGGAACTTATTGCCAGACAAATTAAAAGCTGAGTCTAAAAGATTCAAGTTTAAGTATAATATGAAAGAATTTTTTCTTAACAAACATATTTGATTTTTTTGTTAATTATTTTATCTTTGTCATATAGAAAAGAAACATTTTAAAGATAATTTGTTAACACATAAGCATTTTATTTATATAATGTAGCTTTTCAGCATTTATTTAGGATAAACAATTTTTTCCTATATATTTTTTTAGGCCACTTCGTTTTGCCTGCGTTACATTTTATTAATATATTTTATTTTCATATCATAACGTCTAAGTTAGGTGATTACTTTTTCAACTAACTGTTTGTAATTCTTTCTCTTCGATGGCTTTAGGATTAAACATTATGTTTGTCTTTTGATTTTTTACTAGTTTTTATTTATCAATAAGTTGCAGCTAAAGTTATTGAAAAAATATTTTGATTGCTTCATTTATCGACTGAGCTCAAACTAGGCAAACTTAAAACATTTTTTGAACTAATAACGTGCTTTGCTGATGTGCTTATGGATTTGTTTTTCAGAAAGAGTGATCGAAAATAAAAATAAATTCTCTAAATAAGAACTAGCTTTATATCTTTAACGAAGGTTCGTTAGTACCATGTTTTCATGATCTAGTATTAAGTCGTTTTCTGCAAGTTCTTCGATTTTGAAAACATCTATAATCTCGATAAAAAGTTGCTTTATCAAAACAATACTATCGCTTACTTTGGCGAATTCTTGTAAAATTCAATTTTTTGCGTGAGAAAATGTCTCTTGAATTATATTGATACAGTTAGTTTTGATTTTTCCATGGTCAAGTCAGAAAATGAATAAATCTCACCTAATGAGCTGGTGCCATCTTGCCTTAAGCCCCTAAGTCGAAGAATTCCTTAGCATTACGATAAAATTTTTGCTTAAAGCTTATTTTCTCATATTATTCATATAAAAAAAACGGAATATAATGTCAATAATTTCATTTTTATTAAAGTGTAGAAGTTCAGTAGTGGCTCATTTTTAGCTCATACCATTGGCTTTTCAATGAAAACACAAAAAATCATCACCCCATTCACCATTCACCCCATTCATACTCACACACCATACGCCATCTTTAAAAAAACAAAATAAATCATAACCTGGGTAATATTTGGAAGAATTGAGTACAAAAATTGTGTGTTATCGAGATGTGCTATTGTTGCAGGCATATTTATAATAATCAAATGCAAAATTCTATAAACATATAACAAATTCTAAAAATCCAACTCAGTTGGATTGTCAGGCTTTCACGTGTTCACGTTTTTACTGTATGGTGGGTTAAACCAAATTATGTTTCGTTTTCGTCTCCTTGCGTGTATTTGTTGGTCTATTTCGTACTCTAAGTTTATGGCATAACCACTTTCTTTAAGTAAAGTTTCGTAAATGCCTCTTGCTGTATTAAATACTACCGTTTCGTTA
>JAUZNK010015851.1:0-22151 GCA_035046665.1 Euphysa ruthae | reverse complement strand
TTTTAAGGTTTTTATAGGAATAGCGTAGGCTCGAAATCAAATGTTTTTGAAAGGTGTTAATTAGTTTATTAGTGACGCAGTAATAATGCGGGCCATCAAGGAAATTGCATTTTGTTAATAGAGCAGACTTATCTACTAGTGAATGATTGTCGGTGAAATAAGGTATAGAAATTCAAAGTGATTTGTAACATGTTTTTATAGAACCCGTCATAAAAGGAAGATGAAGTTAGTTATTTTATTTCTAAACTTGATCAGATCAGCTCTAATATGGCTTTGGAAAACCCGATGTCTAGCTTTATTTTAGGCGATTTTAATGCAAAATGTACAAACTGGTGGCCTAATGGAACAAATAACATCAGTGGTCTTGAATTTTTTTCACTATTCATCGTTATTAAGTTACTCTCAAGTAATAAGTGAGCCCACTAACTTCCAACCCAATAATAGCCCTTCTTGCATTGATCTAATTTTTACCCATCAACCTAATCTCATTCCTGAATATGGTGTACAACCAACATTATCATCAAATAATTTACGCAAAAACTCCTTTAAAGTTCATCTCCCTCCTCCTTATAATAGAGAGGTATGGCGTTATAATGATAAGTCACAGTATTGTCAATTTTGATTGGATGAGGGCTTTTGTTAATCTCAGTATTAATGACAAAGTTGAGATTTTTAAAACCACTTTTTTTAATATTTTTAGGAATTTTAATCCTTATGAAACTCTGAAATGTCCGTCGAAACAAGTTTCTTGGATAAACAAAGAGCTCTAAGGCATAAAAACCTCGTTTATAGGAAATACATCTCTGATGGTAGTAAGAAGGAAACTGATACTTTGTTATTTGAAGTAACTGAAATGGTATCTAATTTAATTTCTACGTCTTGTAATACTTACCTTATAACCCAGAAATTGAACAGTCATCAGACAAGCCCAAAGGCGTATTGGTCAATTTTAAAACGCTTCTTAAATAAGCCCAAATTTCATGTTATACCCTTTCTCATTGTAAAAAATGTTTTAGAAACTGATTTTAAAAGTAAAACTACCATTTTTAACGTTTTATTTGTAAATCAATGCAATACTTTAGACAACGGAAGTATTTTACCAAACTTAAAACTCATAAAGGATAAACGCTTAAAAAATATACATTTCTCTTCAGCTAACTCATCCAAGATAATAAGTGACCTAAATCCTAATAAATCACACGGACTTGATAATCTTTCAATACGAATGATCCAATTGTGTGATGATTCTATATTCCCACCTATCATTATGTTATTTGAATCTTCTATTAATTCTAGTAATTTCCCTGAGATATGAAAAAAAAGAAATACTACACCAGTTCACAACAAAAAACAGTCTAAAAACTTATTTAACAACTAAAGATCAGTATCATCCCTTCGGCATTTATTAGGGAAAGTATTTGAAACGGTTGAAACGTTATTTGTGGTTATTTGTAATAATTTGTTCAAATACCCTCAAGATAACCAACTGCTCTCAAAAAATCAATCTGGATTCAAAAAAAGCGATTCATGCGTATCACAGCTTATTGCAATAAACTCTTCCCTGGAGACCAGTGATATTTCTAAAGCGTTGGACAAAGTTTAGCATAAAGGTCTAGACTGAAGTGCAACGGCATTGATGGAAGAATGTCATTTTATGCTGGCATTAACAGGCATGCCACTGAGATTGTTTTTTCCCGTAAAAAAAAGAACGTTTTACATCCGACTTTATATTTCAATCAAATCCCAGTCGCAGATGAGCCAATAAAAAGCAGTTAGTTTTAATACTGGAGAGCTGAAATTTTATCGTCATGCAAAAGATTGTATTGTTATCTATAGATCATATATACGACCATATCTTGACTATTGCGATGTAATGTGCGATCAACCACAAAATGCGTCTTTTTGTAGGAAGATTGAATCTGTCCATTACAATACTGCCTTAGCTATCACAGGATCGTCTATACAATGAGCTTGGTCTTGAAACCCTTAGTGATAGGTGAAGGTATCGTAGACTTGTTTATTTTAAACTCTATTTGTCCCAAATATCTCTCTGATTTACTTCCCAATAAACAGAGATCATGAAATCACCTAAGTGATCAAATATACACTGAAAACTTTTCACGCACTAGATATATCCGTGCTACTTTTTCTCTTTTTTAATAACGAATGAAATCAATTAAGCGCTGGTTTGCGAAGTCCTTCTCAATATTCAAAAATGGCGTTATGAAATTTTACCGACCAAATGATCGTCCAATTTTTAATACTTTCGACCAAACCCACCTTGGTGTTAATTTTGATCATTTAAAGAAGCAGAGTGATCATAATTTTCTCGATACCTTTGTTTCACTTTTTAGTTACAGTTTAGATGATGAATCTATTTGCCACTATCTTTTTCACTGTTCATTATACACTTATATCCCCAAACACTTGACAATTTTATTGAAGTAATAGGGTCGTTGACAAATTTTTCAGACGATAAAATAGTCAAACCTTTGTTATACGGTGATGCTTCCTATTTTTCAGAGACTAATTCCTTTATACTGAAATGTAATATTGTTTTATGAATTGTCAGAAACATTTGACACAACCCTTTGATAAATTTAAGCATGGCTCCAAATAATCCTCATTTAATATTATTTTTGAATTTTTCATTTTTATTTTGTCTGTGTGTAGCCTCTTATTAGTAGATTTATATTTTAATGGGCTCAGCAAGAGGTGTTTTTAACGAAATCCTTGGATTAGCTTGCTCGATATATTCGTCTTTGAGTGTCTCAGCAATTAGTTGCTCGATCTTTTCATCCTTGAAATGGTCAGACTCATCAAGTAGTTGCTCGATGTCTTCATACTTGAAGGTTCTAGAGCCAACAAGTAGTTGATCGATGCCTTTACCCGTGAATTCATGATGGAAATATATATCCTGATATAACCTAGTCAGACAAATCTCCAAAAGTCTCTATGCGTACACTTCTCTGTATCTATCAGTTTTTGAGCAACGCGATTAGCACCACTGGGCCTACAAAGCGGAATCGAAGACTTACTCCTTAAACCACATAGTGTACATGGAACTGGTGGCGTTCTATCAAGACCTAATTGTTGGCGACGTGTAGCTTAATATATTCAGACACATTTATTAGATGTAAGTATTGACTTTTAACCATAGGCATCTCTTATCTGCATTCATCGTTTGAGCCATCCTCATAGCCTGGCATGACGCACCTCTAAATGAAAACAAGTATATATCTGGGTGAGGAAGCGCCACGAGAGTCATAGATTTTTACACATGCGAGTATAAAACCATCTTAGCCTGCATAAGTAATTGATAAGTGTTTATGTATGTAAGAAAGGTGCGACTAGAGCTTAAAGACGTTTCCATACTTCGAGTATAAATCCTAGTATAGTGTAGTAGTAGGGGGTGGGGTACTAGAGCCCTAGTACCCCCCTCCCCACCACCGCTTTTTCCAAATTTTACAAAAATAACAACTAAAGGTATCAACTGAATTTCATTTAAAAATTGTTTTTTCATAAATTTTGTTGCTTGTAAAATTTTTTCATTATTGCTTCATTCAAACAGTATAATAATAAACGTCTCTGACGAAACTTCTTTTTGGAATTTTTATTCAAATCATTCGTTTTTTTGTTTACATAGATTTTTTTATCACACTAAGAGTATGGCTCAATTGATTTCAAAATCATTTTTTTTTTGCATATAGCTGACCTACCAGTGAAATGATAACCTAAAGAGAACTGAGAGAAAAGAAAAGTGTGATATCCTGAGTAGAATTCTAGTGTGTGCGTCGAAAAAGATGTTGCATTGAGATGAGTCCCTGAAAAGAAATTTTAAAAACCACAAATTATGAGGTTGTGAGAATGCTACTGTAGGTGGTGATGTGTGTGGGAAGGAAGTTATGGTGCGCTGAATCAGATACTTACCCTAATATTTTCTACCAACAATCAAACGGATTATAATCAGGAGCTCTAATTGAGTGCTTATTACCAGTTTTTTGATAAATATTGCTAAGACAACTTCGAACGTCAAATATCCTTTAAAAAAAATAAAAAAATCGATCTCCTTGAGTGTTTGTTAAACTATTGCTAGGAGAACTAGCAGTATCGTGGCTTCTTACTCCGTTGGTTAATATGACAACAATGAAAACAAAAACTAGATATTTTTTTTATATTCCTTACCTCCTAGGAGAAAATTGATTAACTTAATCAGTTTTGAATGATATTTGAGATAATTTTTCTGATTTCCTGGAAGATATTGTCTATTTTGTAACGTGGTACCGCTCGAAAAAATAAATATACATCTATTTTCTCATATTTCCTACGTTCTTTCCTTTTCCATCCGGAGAATTAATCTATTTTATTCTATAAGGTGATATCGCTGGAAATCTTCAGAGTTTTTGTTCAAATTCTTCGGTTATTTGCAAAAATATTTTTTATCACATAAAGAGCATGGCTCAATTGATTTCAAAATCATTTCATTATAAGTAGAATTAAACTAAATGCTTTTAATAGATGTTAATTTGCACTGAGTATTAAGAACTTAACTCAGGTGAGTAGGCAAATAAAAAGTGAAGACGTAAAACCCGGGTTTACAAGAATTTATATCAGTAGTCAAGATAATAAAAATATACTCATTTTAATTGAACTTCAATCATCATTACACTAAAATAAGCACTCCTAGTCAGACATCTTGAACCACCTTTTTAACAGAATCCATCTCTCACTATCCCTCTCTACAACTTTTCCCTAATCATGTACACGTAGTCTGAGTATACGACTACAGCCTTTTTACTATAATCTCGTTCACATGCAATAACCCTACGTTCGCACAATCTTATCCATACTTCCACCCTATTCCCGTCTCTCTTTTCCAAAATAAAAACCTTCCACTTATCGTAACTTAATATGACGTTTTCCATGCTATTCCGACTTCTTAGCCACTAAAATAACAGACGTTTCATATCTCCACAAACGACCTCTCCCAACATACTGATTCTCATCCAACCTGAAGTTTCTGCTCTTAAACACTTTCCTATAATCACCTTTGCATAAGCGAAATAATGAAAATTTGGTTCAAACTAGGTCTTCGGAATTTACGTTTGTAAGACTAAATTAAGCGACTGAAATTTATGATATTAAAAGATATGCGTAAACTTGAATAAAATAGCAAAGGAAAAACGTCCAGGATCGCTGGTCATACTGACCAAGATTCTAGTTTTATTGTAGTAGTAAAAAAAAATAGTTTATCGGTTTATTTATATTTTAGACAAAATTAAATATCTAATGCTAGTAAAAAACATACATACATATTTATAATGAACTAACACAATAATTAGTACGTTCATTCTTATCGTAAATTTTATTTTAAATAAAACACGATTAACAGGGGAAATTAGTGACAAGCAGCGCACGATGAACAGGGAAAATTCACACTAAATCTTTCACGCTTATGATTCGTAAAATAAAATACACATCAAACTGAAATAAAGAAAACGTAATTTTAATAATTTTAATTATGAAGTTAAATGTTATAGGAACCATTTTACTTAATGCATTTTATGTAGAAAATTTATAGCAATTATAGTTAAACTACCTGGTTTCACGTGCCTCAGTGTTTTTTTTTAGGAAGAGTGTTTCATTCATTCATTAATTTATTTAACGTTGGTAACGCTTACATAGTTGTATATGAATATAATTATATATTAATAAACACTAATATAGGCCATTACTTTAAAGTCGTCGGTGGCTTTAAATCATCGGTGGATTAGCGTAAAAAGTAAACTAAATTTTATAATACACATAGAAAACAAAAATTGTGAGTTTCGCTCACCGCTATTTGAAAATAACGATATTTTTTGTGATATTTAATTTCATCGATGAGTGTTTGAGAAAATTTATTTGCAATTACCACGTGAATTGAGAAAAAAAATTGATAAACATTTTTTTTTAGAAATAGTCAACGAAGCAAATTAAATATCGTTAAAAAACATAAAAAAAAAATGATAAATACACGTCTTTTTAAAAATAAGTAGCGTCTATAAGGATATGAAGGCTCAAAAATTTAACATAAAAAAAAAAGAAGATAATTGGATAATTGAAAAATAATGTGACTAAAAAGGATATTGAGCTTTGAACTCATATCATGGTATAGATACTCTTGTTACTGACAAATTTTATTCCATATATACGCTCAGTATATTTTCTTGTTACTTCGCGCCAATGTTCAGCATATTTCGTCATTTTTCAATCCT
Source organism: Euphysa ruthae (assembly GCA_035046665.1). Classification (NCBI taxonomy): domain Eukaryota; kingdom Metazoa; phylum Cnidaria; class Hydrozoa; order Anthoathecata; family Corymorphidae; genus Euphysa; species Euphysa ruthae. The sequence continues at coordinate 15,894 of JAUZNK010015851.1, read as the reverse complement.
ATTCAATAGATTTTCCCGTCATTTACCAATCATGCTCAATACGTTTTTTCTCTCGTCAATGATCAATCATGTTTAATGTAGTTTTGTTCGTCGTCACTTACTAATCATGTTCAATATATTCTTCTGTCACTAACCCATCATTTTAAACGAATTCTCTCGTCTCTGAACAATCTTGGTCAACACACTTTCTCGTCGCTGACCAATCATATTCAATATATTCTCTCGTCACCGACCAATCATATTCAATATATTCTCTCGTCGCTGACCAATCACGCTCAATATATTTTGCAACCAAATATTTTTTACTTCCTCATTTTGCCAATGAACCCTAATGCAATAAATCTATAGAAAATAAATCTATAAAAAATTTATATTTTGAGGTACTTCAGAATCAGATGTCAAAAAAACCTTTGTGCAGGCTCAAAAAGATGAAAATCGATCATTTTCTTGACCTAGTTTGTCATGGAAAATCTCAAAAAAAAGTGATTATTCACTTTAATTATGAATAACATAACTGGTGCAAGATAAATGAAAATTTAAAAAATTAAATAATAAAAAAGTTCTTGTTAAAAAATAAAGTCACCTAATAAATTGTTTATATACACCTGACTAAATCAAGGTCGTTTTAAATTAAGTAATATATTTATAGGCATAATTTAACAAGATAGAAATTTCTCCCAGCATAAAAATTCCCTATTTATTCTAGGCCATCAGTAATTGTAGTTAGGTCAGCATTAAATGCTTATCATTTTGTTAGGATGTTTCTGTTTCTAGTAAATTTCTCGCTGTCTATCATCTGTGCTCAGTTGGAAATTAGATGAATGTGTTTTTTGTACCGGATTTTGTGTAAAAATTTAAAGTAGAAAAAAAACATTTTTTTACTCTATGGATAATTAGTTTATTACAAAAGAGTTTTATTACCAGCATCATAAAATATAAATGCTCTACAAATAAATAGAATCATCCTTTTTAATCCAGGAAATTAAATGATTATTTATCGGGCAATTCTGGTAACAACCAATTGCCATTGGTCAGTTTTGCACAAATTTTCTCAAACATTCCAAGCTAACCTGAGCTACAGATCACAGAAATTCCTATGGGACTATTAGATGCGTAACCTGAGCTACAGATCACAGAAATTCCTATGGGACTATTAGATATGTAAAGATACGCATTTTGCAACATATCGCCATTTAAAATTTCAACAAGATGTCTATTCTCGCAAATTGGAGTCTAAAATGAAACCTATTAAATGAGAAATTAATATCGAATGAAATAATTGTAATGAAAATGTTTTGTGCAGCAATTTTTCAAATTTTGCTACGATTAACTGACAGGAATGCAAAGTTTTAAAAGGACTTCACGAACACAAACTTTCGCGAAATTTTAAAAACCTTGCAGAAATTGTAGCAAGTTTACCTCTTTCATTGACCAGTATCATTTAAGTAGAATATCTAGTCTACTAACTTACTGTCAAAAGTTTTTGTCGTTACGGTTTGGAATCGATTTAGAAATCGCCAGAAGCGTTTTACGAACGAATGTTCTTTCTAAGTTGATTTATACCCATTAACTAAGCGTTTCAATGGCACATTTTCCATGGTAGGGATGACATGGTAACCAGAGACACTATGTTTGGTCAGTATGAGATCTCGATAATACCATGCATACAGTATCGCTTGCTTTTAATATATTAACAGCATCCTCATGAGGAATTGATGTGAAGTCAATTTCGTTAACCTTAAAAGTAAGCAAAATACAAAAACCCCACTCCTAGAAACTTATCACTAAGAAATGAAGCATAAATAGCACACTGAGCAAATTTCTGATTTTCTTTATCCTAAGTATATAACCGTAAGTTAATATTATACATCAAGGTTAAAAAAGGATATAGTATTCTGAAAAGCTAGTTTTGTTGATGGGAAGTACCTGTGTAATGGGTGAAGAAAAATATTAGTAAAAAATGGCTGGTGAAAAGAACACGTTATTTATTACCTGCTGATTTGTAGACATAAAGTGTGAAGTGTTCAGGCAAAAAATTTCACAACTAGATGCGCTTTTTAAAGTAATTAAAAAAAAAGAAGCTGTTTCAGATTACATAACTTAATTATATCCCTAAGAATTGTGTCAAAACAGATTGAATAAAATACAGCATATTTTGCTACTGTTCAACCACAGCAAAGGATGTTAAAATGAAAATGATGGTTATTATGGTAATAATAATAAACAAAATAATAAATAAACAAACATGATAATCAAGTAGTTCACAGCTCTTCCATATGATTATATTCCATTTTAATGGATTTGCAGGATGTTTTTGTCAAAGCCTCAAAGTCAAAGTTTTTTAAAATACCCTCAAACCTACTTTTAAAATATTACTTTTTTTTTTAAAGCAAAGACATGCTTTGAAGTCGTTATCAGGTTCTAAGTCTTTTAAACCACAAATTCAAAGTTACACATGATAAATTCCAAGTCATAAAGATTGCCAGATTTAGTATAATAATATAATACATAATTTAGTATAGATAAGTCAGATTTTTTTTTAAAGATTTTCATTAAGCGATTTTGACGCTTAATGATGATTTTTGTTAACCCACCCTCAAAGCTTTCAGAACTCTGGCTGAGTATCAAAAGAACAATCGGTATTAATTTTTATCTAGTTAATGAAGAATTAACCACTTTAAACATTGTCCATAAAAGTTACAGAAAAAGTCTGAGACAATTCCTGACATTCAATCTTTTAATCCAGATGTAAATGGTTAAACTCCGTACACACACCAATCTTATTCTACATACCTCAAGTACCTTGTCACCGGGTTTAAGTAAAGAAGCAGCTGGACCATCAGGTAGAACCTTTGTGATGAAAACACCCTAGAAAAAGAAACAAAAATTTTATTTAAATGAAACTTTTTTGAACTCTTTCTGATAAATTATATTATTTCAATAGGACTTAAACACCCTTGTTTAAACACCTGATGAATACCAGAATAAAATAATTACGAGCTTGCAACAGAACAACAGATAAACGCTCTTTAAATAAAAATCATTCTACCTTAATTTCAATATTTATATTTTATACTTATTAATTTTATATATTTTTTTTATTTATTATAATCAAGAGCGATGAGAATAAGTAGATTTGCCCCATCGCTTCATAACCAACCCTAGTCCACTTTTTATTAAAATTCCAAAACAAAATAATTCTTATATACCAGCAATAATTCTTAAACAGTTTGAATTTTATTTTTTTGCTAATCAGGTTCCTAATGACAGAAATTAGAATCATTCAAATTTTTTCACTATTTACTTACTTGTGCAGGTATTTTGTTTTCTATGTCTTAAACGACTATTCTACTTTTTTTGGCATGACTAAAGCCAATATATATATACTTTTGGATCAAAATAACTAAATTCAGTCTGGGGCGTCCGAAATATAACCAATCGCTTTATCTGGGTTTACACTTCCAATCATAGTGTTAATTATGTAAGTAAGGGAGCAAATAAGTAAGTAAGGGAGAAAGTAAGTGAGTGAGGGAGAGTGAGTAAGTAAGCAAGCAAGTAGAGTTTGAAATGGAATGTCGAAGTTTATTTTGTTTACTTTAAAATAAATTTTGTTAATTGTTAATGTTTACTTAAAATTTCTTTTATATTATACAGAATAAACTGTAGAATATCGAAAAGGCGTATTATAGTCTATATTTATTAGGTCTGTAACCTATATCCAGAAAAGTAAAAAATGTCTCCTTGATCTTATGTTTAAAAACGTTATAATTTGTGATTGATTTTATTTCATGAGAAAGCCTGTTCCATATAAAAGGAACTTTTGATGATATATATATTTTTTTCCCATAGTAGATCTTCTCAAGTGTGTATTAAATCTTAGGTGCTATGGCACAGAGGGATTCTTCTATTTTCAGAAGTTTTAAAGATTTCAGAAATGTAATTTAGGTTGGATCTAATACAGAATTTAAATGCATGTGCAGCAATAGCCTGATTAACCCTCATATCAACAGGCAGCCAATTTATGGCCCTATACTGCTCAGTACCAATATGGGCAGATCAAATTAAAGTAAAAATCAAAAACTGTTTCTTCTGCATAGTCACAGGAGAAAAGCAGCATATGAACGGATAAAAAAAAAAAAACAATAATAATCTACTAAGGGTTATTTATTTTTTTATTTCCCATAATGGGGGTAGACCATCGAAAGTCAAACTTATTAAGAGATGATCACCCACAATTTATTTCATTTATTTTTTTATTTCATAGGACTCTAAGTCTAACTAACAATGAGAGTTGAAAGGGCCTGTTGCTAACGACTTTAGGCTCATTTCGATGTCGCTACAAAATTTAAAAAAAAAAGATCTCTAACCACCACATAAAATTTTGAAAAATCATTTTTTACAATTTTTAACAAAATTAACAGTTCTTGTCAATAAGGAATGCAACAAGAATTTGTGATAAAAATTTAATACCCTCAAAAATTCTAAGTTTGGCAGTTTTTTATCGTAATAATAAAGGTATCACTATGCATCAGTTGATAGAAACATATAGATCTATCATGTACCATTGAAAAAAAAAATTATTATCATGGAAAATAACCTTGGAAATCACTTACCATATCTTCAGGATGAAACGGATTGCCAGGGGAATTGAAGCCTCCAGATACACTAAAACCTAGATTTGGTGTCTTTGTTATTGTTACATGAAGCTAGAATAAACACAAAATAACTTTTATAAACTCCATAATAGAAAAAATAAAACCAGCACATTAATGGAAATAAGTATTTACATTCAACAAAGTTTAACAATTTAGTTTAGGCTGCTTTTGACGCTGACTACCAAAATTTCGAAACCGATTTTGGATGTCAAACTCAGCATTAAGTTTCAAAATGAATTTGATTAAGAAATGTTATCTTAAGAAGAGAAACAAAATAAAAAAAATATTTTTTCACTCTGCTATCATATTCTACATCTAAATTAAAAAGCATTGAAAAGAGAACAAAAATTTACAAAAAAGCGTCCGCTTTAGAAATAAAAAAAAAATATTTTGAGAAATTCTTTAAAATAAGTGAGCTTGAGCAAAAACAAGGCTTTATCAGCGATACGTGATTAACGCAATTTTGCTCTTCTTAAGGTATGGAAAATGATAAGGGATATCAAAAAATGCAGCAACCCAACCATCCTCCCGCTTTCATAACATCTAAAATGATCTTAAATTTTTTGTAAAATAGTTGTATTTTTTAACATTACGCACCATCACGCGCCTCTCCCATACAACAGTGGGCTCAGAGAGTGAAATATTGGAAATAAGCCAATATCTTGGTTTAAAATAATAGCTGGCATTGCTTGATGGCTCTTTGGAAGCGTATTAACAAGCCAAAAAAATATGGCAATAATTTTTCAAAAATCCAAATTTTTTGGGAGATCTGGGTCCCTATTTCCATATTTGGGTATTTTCAGGCATATCTCCCCATTAAAACATCTCCTGACATTATTAGAGGGCTCGTTAGAACCATATTGCCCACTCGATTTTGGTAAAAAAACATGTTTCAAAAGTTTCCTTTTAGGTGGGATTTTGGCCTAAATTTTCATATTTGGGCATTTTGGGCAAAAATCTTTTTTTGGACATATCTTCCCATTAAAAAACCTCCTGACATGGGGTGAGTGCTTTTTTGAAACGTGTTACAATGTTGATTTCAATAGTATAGATACTTTTCAAAAATATTCCTTTTTGGTAGGATCTGGGCCCAAATATTCACATTTAGGCATTTTGGGCAAAAACACTTTTTCAGACATATCTTCCTGTTAAAGAATCACCTGACATTGGTGGAGGGCTTGCAAAAGCGTACTACCAAACCGAATTCTGTAAAATAACAACAGAAACAGAAATCAGCATTTTTGGGGGATCCGGGCTGAAATTACCATATTTGGGCATTTTAGGCAAAAACAGATGTTTGGGTAGATGTTACCATTAAATAATCCTCTGACACTGGTTGAGGGCCCATAAAAAATATTGGACCAAAATCAACAGATAATTTAGTAACAATATTTCAACATCTTTAGAATAATGTATCAAAAATTCAACAACATAACTTCTCAAACAGAGCATCGTCAATACTTGGAGGGCCCAAGACAGGGCTACCTTTCCTGCAGTCAAATGTCCATACTCTGTACATTGTTTGCAGAATGGTTGCGCTTTGATTCTTATATTATTGACTTTGGGATCTGATCCCAACCACGGTCTGTTGATAACATCCTCCAAGTTGTCAGCCTGAGATGTCTTTCGAGATAACTTGAGACAAATTGATCTCTGCACTTTGTTGTTTGCCTCCAAACCAGATTCATCAAAACATTTCAACCCAGAACCATCGTTCATCTCAATGAGTTCCCACGAGTGGCCAAGAAATTTGTGGAGGGTTGGTAGGACATTTATCCACATTTCATCTTTCGGTTGAGGTGATTTCTTCTTCTGTGGGGTGCGGAAGCTTTCAAGGTACAACAGGTATAGAGTGGTACAAATCTTTTTGTACTCTTGATCATTGATGTCTTTGTCAGAGGATAACAATCACAGTATGACTTAAAGATACTGTCTAACCTGTGTTATCACACTTTGAAACCTATCAGGTAACATCTTGTTGACAATTTCTCTACCTCCTTGATGCAAAATATGTCTTGCTGTGTTTCTGTTAGTCAAGGTTCCTCCTTTTCCCATTCCATCTGCGAAGTCCCATCTCTCCCCCATCTCCTCATTTAGTTCTTTCTGGATTTCTTCCTTGGGAGTTTTTAGAAATCTATGATAATGTGATGCCTCAGATTCAGACCATTCAAACACTTTGGCTTTCAAGTGTACCGCTATCTTCATGTAGTGATCGAATGTCCGTGGCAAGGCATGGAGTACTTGTACAGAGATTACCTCATGATTTGGAATTGGCTTGTTATCCAATCCCTTTCGAGTGTCATAATCAAAACGATGTTTTACAACATCCCCATTCTTATCTCCCACTTCTTCAAACAAGGAGTGTAAGTCAGTAAAATGTCCTAGTAATTTTAAACCCTGCTCTTACGATAGCTGGATCATGATATTCAGCTCTGGAGTGGTCGCACAAGTCACAATATGCTCAATCTGGCAGCCTTCATTTCCATTATATGTGATACAACATTCACCTTCATCAACACTTCTTTTTTCTCCAACAACAGTTCTGAAACCTTCATTCTGCATGGTATTGATGTCCTCATCAAACACTATAAGGGATTGAAGTGTTTCTGTCGATTCCTTCCCCAACTGCAATGCAAGAGGGCGAAATGTGAATGGACTGATTGGTGACATTTGAATCCACTTTACATCTCCATAGTCCAAAATGATTAACAGAGGACAAAACATAGACATGATAATGTTGTTCGTTTTTTCATTATCAACTTGACGATAGATGGCATGGCTACCACTACCATCAAACCGAAATTTAATGTTCATGACAACAGATGATGGAAGATTAGCTGGTGGAAGTTCCTCCATGATTCTGTGAGCTGTGATCTTCACAGATTTAGCATATTCCATTTGAACACCTTCATGTGGATCAGATAGTGATTTTGGCTTTGGAGAAATTCACATTTGTGTTTTCCTGAAATGGATCCAGGGTGGAAAGATATCATGACCTTCTTGTTTCACAATCTTCTGCAGTTTTGTGTATGTTTCCTGACCAAGTTGGCAATCTACCATGATTGCAATGGCTGAATTAATTGAAATTAATATGGATGCAAGTGGTGTTAGTCCTTTTTGTGTAAAAGATGGTTGTGCCCATATGCAGTCGCCAAATACACAAGCACTCCTTTCTTTACATTTATTGAGGAGCAATGCAAGAATTCGCAAGGTATTCTCACGCCTTGCAAATTGTTGGTCATCCAATTGATCTAATGACATCCTTTGCTTTTTCAAGGGGGCTTCAGATGAGGTGGATGTGAAGTTTTCACCATCCAGTACAATATCTCTGCATGGTATAGTCCTTTGAATACTTGATTTTCCCTTCCGAGCTGCCATATACTTTTCATATCGAGATTTCAGTTCCACCACTCTTGCATGAAGTATATCATCTTGACAGATATCAAGCTTAGTGGCAACAACTGTTTCAATCTTGGTCCAGAATGTGGACTTAAAGATATTTGGCTTCTGTTCTTGGCAGATTGATTTGAATTCAACCCATGTTAGTTTCATATTAGTATCAATTTTATATAAACTATAAAAACAAAATTATTTAAAATTATTAAAACTATTGTTATTCACAACATGAAAGGTGTAGGTTGTAGGCTAATTCTGATGGCATTTTTGGATTTCTTAGGTCAAAAAACTTTCCCATAAGAATTTTCAGCCTCAGAACATCATTTAAACTTGAAATATGTGAGAAAGTGCTTATTTATAGATGTCACCCGGAAAAATGCTTGTGGTAAATTTTTGAAAATATAAGTTCGATGTAAATTTCCATATTTCTACTTGCCAACATACACTGGAGCAAATCTGGCTTGTGGCATATTGAAATTTTTACAACAATCCTCTGAAAGTTATCTGGAAAAACATCAAATTTTAGGCTAAATTTTCATAAATCAGCAAAATTTTTTGTCAAAATTTTTGTCTTTGAAGGCTTTCTAAGGTCTATAAATGATTAAAATCAATAAAATAGGCATAATTATGTTTTACTGTGAAAGATTTTAGTTACATATGCATATTTTGTCATTTTTTCTGACCCCGATCAATTTACTGGGAAAAAAACCGTTTCCCTGAAACCAGTAAGATAAATTCATTGTGAAATTGATATATCACTAAACTTTAAACGTTCACCATTTTTCATGAAAATGAGCTTTTAACTTGATTTTTTTTGTAGAACTGACAATTTTTTCTAGTTTTAGAAAAACTAAGAGCCAATAATGTCAGATGAGAGTCAAATTTTGTCAACTTTCAGGTTCCAGCCCACTGTGTCCCAATGACACAAATTAAAACCCTGCTTTAAATATGCCAACTGAAAAGTTCAACTATTAAAATTTGCAATTTGAAAGAAAGTTAAATTAAAAGAATTAATAATAAAGCATATTGATAAATAAAAATTGAAAACAAATGAAAAGGAATTTAGTAGAGTGGTGCCAAAAAAGTATGATGCTAAAATATTTTTACGAATGACAAAATAAAAGACTTCATGTGCTGATTTAATGAAAAAAGGCCTAAAGCGTTTATGTTAAAATTGCATGTGAGAGTGTGACCACTAAACACAAGTCAACTTATCACGGCCTAAATATCACTTAAATTTGGTAGTGTTGAAAATAACATTGGTATGAAACAAAGAATGACAAACCCAATTAATTCAGAGCCACACCAAATGCTTATGTGTATTAAGAATATATAGATAAAATTTATATTACAAAACTTAATTTTCATTTTAAAGGATTTAAAACTTACAATTTCCTCCTGCTCGTGTATTGTTGAATATCCTAAGTATTAAAACAACATTTTATAAATAAAACCTTAAATAACTTAAATAACTTCCAGCCCACTTAATGGTTTCCAACCCTCTTAAATTATTGAAAGCCCTTTTTTAAAATGTTTTAAAAAGGAAAGTGATAGACTATATCTCAATTAGTGGGTGACTTTCACGATCCCTACAAATATGAGGAATGAAGCAAATCATCATAGTATATAGTTACCTCACAAACCATCTTGAGATAGGTACATAGGTTTTCATATTAACATGGTAACAAACAAAAAGTAAAGACAAAAATACTCCACTGTGATTAGATTACATGAAGTCAAAAAGTTAGGAAGTAACCTCATGTCCTTTAAAGAAATTTACAAAGGATTGTTTTTTTGTTTGAAACTTTTTTTTTTAGATGTTTATAATATTTCGATAAATTTTCAAAAGAAAATAACTAATTTATCCAAAAAATTTGTTGATAAAGCTTTGGTAACACAGTTATAGTCGTTTTTGTTACGGCATTAAGCAAAAAAAAAAAAAAAGAAAAAAAAAAGGAAATGCTGTCAAGTATTATAAAGAGAGCGTAGGTATAACTACCACTTTTTATTTCAATGATGGTTACAGAGTTAGTTGCTATAAAAATGAACACTTAAATGTATAATTTTTCACTTTAATGTTCAACCAAAAATCCTTTTCGTGCAATGCTCTTGAAGCTCACTATAACATCTTCACAGTTGTAGGGGGTGAAAAGATATTTGCAATACAGAATTTGGAATACAGAACTAGGGCAAAAAATACTACCTAAATTATATTTTAAAAATTGTTTGAAACAAGATCATAGCTTTTTTATAACATATCCTACTTATGGGCATATACCTCAAACATACTGATTGAGGCCTTAAGGCTTGGAACATTAGACAGCTGTGCCAACTGCAGCCATCAACCCTGTAAATTTTGCAGGAGATAAGTGAAAGACATTATTTCCATACCGTTTTTCCAAAGAGAATGCTCATCAGTTAACTGCATACTACCAAGACCAGAATCTGAACTTGATTTCATGCTTGGTTTATTTGAACCACCAGGCGAAAGATCATAGTCATCGTCATAGCAGCTATTCGAGGGTAATTTGTATTGTGAATCATTTAGTAGTGCCACACTACCTTGATATTGTTGGACTGCTTCCTAGTGAGAACAAAATTTATGACGACTGTCACTTGCATTCAAGCATACCTGACATCGATATTTAATATAACATAGTAACATGATGTTATAACATAGTAACATAGATAACATGATGGAGAGAGGGATAATTGCAACTTGCAAGGCATCAATGTAAAGCCACATTTTTTCCCAACTTAACGGAGTAGGAAATTATAATAGTAAATCTTAAATTTAAAACACATGCAAAATGCAATTGTCCAAAAACAATAATATATATTTATAACAATATATATAATAATAATATTAATAATATATATATATATATATATATATATATATTTTGTATTAATGCCCTTTAATATTTTATTTAATTGTGAGTATGGTTTCAAATCTCCTGGAATATCCTAACTCGCAAAAAAAATATGACCAATGAACTCAATAAACTTAAAAGTTTGCATCTATTAAATTGTTCACAAAAAAATTAAGTTTCAAAATCATGTTACTTTTAGTTACGCTATATCTATGTTTAAATTTTAACACTTAAAATTGTACTTTTTTATATTTATTTAGTTCCATTCTATGTAATGAAGTTTATTGTTTTCAGCCTACTAATGAGACTGCTGCAGCACCAAATTATTTTGCATTTTTTACTTTGTAGGAAGTTTTTATAAACAAAAAATCTCATAACAATTCAAGTACAACAATTACCCGCAAAAACAAAATAAACACACAGTAACCATAAAATAAAAGTAAATGTAACACCAAAAATTTAAAACCATTTAACTTAATTTTATATAAATGCCATTTTGACAAGTTATTATATGCTTAACATGACTCGTAAAGTAAATGGACATTAGAGTAGTTTTATTTATCAAATAGTGTACAATTTATTTTTTCAAATCGGGTACTGTTTATTTTTTGGTTCTGCCACATAACAAAGATCCATACATTTCTTTAAGTGATAAATATTTCAATGCACCATTATTATTGTTATCCAGGTTACCTGCATACGCTGTCTCTCCGCACTAGATTGCCTAAGCGTGGTATTTTCCAGTTGATCTAATAGTTCCCTTTCTTCGTCAGTCATATGATGGGATGTATTTGTAGTCACATGACTAGTGTAAGGTTCAGCACCACCAAGATTGTTATGTTTTACATCATTATCAGTTCTCTAAAGTGATAACTAAGCTTATTGAAAACAGAACATCTATGAATATAAAATGGTTTAAAACATGAATTTAATCCTTCGACCTGGAAAAACGAATTTATTTTATATTGTTCATTTATATCCTTCTGGCTGACCTCCAATCATGCATTCATAATTTATTGAGGTAAGTTAACCAGAGAAGAGATTTTTGAAAAAAATTTAGTTTCCTAAGTATTAACACTAAAAAGTTGATTTTTGAAGAAAAACCTTAAATCAGCATTTAGATAAAGTGACATATAGTTTATTCCATTAATAAAAACTACCTTACAAAAACAGTAAAGATCAATGGGTTAAAAAATATTGAAAAAAAGGTATTACACTATTAAATAAAATTCCAACGTTTTCAAAAAATCACCTGATTATTTTTTGGCCAAGTCACTTACAAAATCAAAAACGTTAAAGCCCCAACCGTTTAAATATTTTATCTTCTTTTTGCCACTTTAATGTTTTGTGGTCATCAAATGTATGAGAAAAAAAGTTCAAAGGTGTCATCGAATTGAGTTGAACCATTGTTTTACACTTTCTGTGAGTTTGAAAAAAATAATTTATTTGATAGTTTACAGTCTTTTTAAGAGGCACTAAGTAAAAATGACGTGAAAGTCGTAAAAAGGTATGAAAGGAGTAAAAAGGACGTGTATGACTAAAAATGACATGCACGAGTAAAAAGGACACACATGAGTGAGTAAAAAGAACGTGAATGAATTAGTAAAAAAATGCATAAAAAAAAAAAAATTGCTACATACATTGCAATTTGAATCTGTGATGTCTGGTTGAACTATTTCTCCAGAAGGGGGTGTAGAAACATGACCTTTGGCAATAGCATTTTGACGAAATGCATGGACACGATCTCGCACATCCTTTGGAAACGGAGTAGGTTGTCTTGACAACCGAACCTAAAAAATTTAATACAAGATAGAATTATTGCTGTGAATAGCCAGTTTTGAATTGGTAATTAAGAAATGTTGTCGTCTTTAATCCTAACGGTGCACTTTTAAAATAAATTTTTTAAGCCGCATTGTTGAACGCCATTTTGAATTTACTAAACTTGACAATTAAAATTAGCTGTAAAAGTTGGAATTTAGGAAAGTATTTAACTCAACAAAAACTTACGCCTTAAGATAATATTCTGAAATATTTTCCACACTTCGAAATCAACAATTTTGTTATTTTATTTAGTTTGCTAATTTACCACTTTCGAAAGACCTCTTTATTTTTATTTATTTACTTTAATTATAAAAAAGACATATTTCACTCTGATTCGGGATCATATAGATCATGCCCCCTTTATTTATAAGTAAATTTTCTTAACTAAATTAGCTAGACATGATAAACCGATACAAATATCTATTGTCATCTAATTTTCTTTTGAGGATACTATTTTATGTATATTTTAGTTTAATAGGTAACAAATTAAGTATCCTTGGTAGTATACATGCTTAATGGGTAGAATACTTACAATGTCAATAGTACGCAATTTGTTTTTTTTTTACAAGGATCAGCTAGGACGGTTGCCCACAGTAGGAAACAGTAATTAATTTATAAATGTACTGTCATAGTCCAAAAATTTTTTAAGAGAGAGATTTAAATTCATTTTCACTGTTGTCACTATGCCACTTAGCAAAAACGATATATTACATAATTTTTAGCTGATATTTTAATAATTCTAATTATTTTTAGTAGCCAATCAATTTTAACATTTCACAAGTTTATAAATAGTGGGTGTTTTTAACCAATAAACATTTAATTTTTACCAAATGATTTTGATTAGTATATAAGCCAGAACTTTGGCACACCTTGTACATTATGTCATGCCTGAAGAAGATATGAAACCAAAAATGTCACTAAAAAATTCTTACAACTTGAGGGTCTTCTTCATCGATATCAAAAAGAACAGAAGTCCGTTTCTTCCACTCTTCCTCAAACAAAGAGGCATGGAAACTAGGTTCAGGTTCTGAAAGAGATTAAAAAAGAAGCATGGCAACCAAGTTCAAACTTTAAAAAAAGGTATGCAAACTAGGTTTAAATAAGAAAACTAAGTGAAAGTTTGTACTTAATGGTCAGAAAGGTTGAAATGAAGCAATAAAAAAAAGGGTAAATTTATGTTTTTTCTTAGATGTACACTGAAATGATGAACCATTAAAATATTGTATTAAAAATTTCCAATATGGCAGCAAAAATGCCTACATGTTTCACTGAATTTACAAGAAAACATGATGCGTATTTCACTTAGCGAAAAAAGTTAATTCTTATGCTTAAAATAGTAGTGCAGATGTATTTTCTCTCAGTTATATTTTTATATTTTGCAATAAGGTTATGCATTTAACCCCCAACATAATTATAAGATATCAGGGACAAAAGTTCAAATGTACCTTCTTCTCCTGCTTCCTCTTCTTCGTAAATACTGACAGGACGTTGAGGGAACATGTAGCAAGTTAAAAAACGCCTCTCATTCGTCGCATCCCAATCAGTTTGAAGAGGTATTAATGGTTTTGCCTAAATATTATTAACAGCTTCATTTTGACCTAATCAGGGCTGAATCTATAACAAATTTAGTACTGGTAGACCGGTATGGGCACCAAGACAAATCTGCCCAAACTCTTTAAAAAGAAGAATGAGATAAAAACGAAAACGAGAACTGAAAAATTTTGGCCATAATTTGACAGAAAGTCCTAATTGTTTACAAAATATCTAGTTTATAATTTTTCTTCCATTCAAAGTTTATTATGATGAAATATTTTCATATTATATTGTAGTAAAATGTATATTCAAGTTTTTCAGTTATTTTGTTTTATTTTGTTATTTAAAATAAGAAAAAAATAAAATATATAAATATGAGTTTGGTTTTATCAAGGAAGTAGCTAAATTTTTTTGAAAAAATTTAAGTGATCAGCTGTTTCTCAAGGAAAACGAAGGTATTTTTGTGGTCTGTAAAACACAGCCTTATAATAACATAGTAGGAGTATATGTATATATGTATACATGTGTATGTACTTACTTGCTCACTCACTGACTAACTCACTTACTTACTTTCCTTTTTTCTTACTTTACTTAATTTACTTTTTCTTTTACTTACTTTTACTTATCTTTACATATAATTTTACTTGCTTACTTACTTACTTACTTACTTAACTAGTTAATTATTTATCTACTTACTTTACTTACTTACTGACTCACTCACTCACTTACTTATTTAACTACCTACTTACTTACTTACTATATATATATATATATATATATATATATATACTCAGTTATATATAGTACTGATTTCTGGCCTGGATTTTTTGGCCTATACCAAGTTAGGTCATCCTCAGTTGGTTTATAATCTGTTATTTTATTATATAATCAAATGTGTGGTAAACAACCATACTATTAGTTAAAATAATTTTTCTACCTCTTTTTTTTGCATAAGTTTTATGTTCATACTCATATAAAAAAATATGTATCTGTTTCTTTACTTTTCTATCAAGTTTTGATCTATGAGATTTTGAATCATGAGTAATGAAGAAATTTAGAAAATTTTAACACAGCTGTTGCGAAGGTAAAAAAGAGCCAGTCTCTTAGTATATTGGTTATGAAATTAAATATAAAATATAATATAGTCCTCTAACATCACAGGAAAGAATAAAAATCATTTGATTTCGATCAAATTTTAAAAATTATGAAAACATGGTGAAAAATAGACAAGTATTAGTTAATTCTATGAATTTATGAACTAAAACCAACAACGGATTATTCTAAATAACAAAGAACGGGTAAACATTCATTCATTCATTGAAATGTTACAACAACATTTACTAACAACAACTCAATGCGTTCTTATACTTTATTATTATCAATAAAATACATTGACATGCTAAATATACATATTTAGGGGAAATTTCCAAGCCAATGAAAAAGAAAGAAAAAAAAAAAAAATTAGATAAACAATACCTG
Source organism: Euphysa ruthae (assembly GCA_035046665.1). NCBI lineage: Eukaryota > Metazoa > Cnidaria > Hydrozoa > Anthoathecata > Corymorphidae > Euphysa > Euphysa ruthae. Next base: position 137 of record JAUZNK010015851.1, on the reverse strand, counting down.
ATTTTCAGATAGCCATAAAGCCTGAAGTTTTTTCAGTTTCATCATAGAATAAGGTAGGTGTTCAAGCCTAGGTAAATATAGACACGTTAATTTAGTTTAGGAATATGAAAAAATTCAGATATATATATATACATTGA
>JAUZNK010015840.1:0-22153 GCA_035046665.1 Euphysa ruthae | reverse complement strand
TATAAAAGCCACAAAGAAAATTTAAAGTTGAACGCTTGTTTCACACAATAACACACTAAGGCTTGAAAAAATCCAACCAAGTTTCAGCAAAATGTTTAAATACATTTAATAATAGATTCATGAAAAACTTAAGCTAGTTTTACAGAGATTTCTTCAAAAGTTATAGTAAAGCAAATGATAGAATTGCTTTATGGATAAAACTAAACAAATTAACAAAAAACTAAAATAGCATATTTTTACTTCTAGCTGATAACAGAAAAAGCAAAACCTCTTTTTATTGGAATTTCCTTTAACTCTGCAACATTTTTAAAATGTTTCCCTTCCTTCATTGCGTCGTCATCCTCATCATCATCAGGGTTCGTCCTGCCACCCTCCTCCTCTTCCTTTTTTCCATCATCCTCTTTTTTATCCTCTTCTGCATCTCCATCAGATTTTTCTTCTTCTTCTTCTTTCTTTCTCTTTTCTTCTTCCTCCTTCTCAATTATTTTCGCAGTCTCAGTTTTTCCATCATCTGGTACATCAGGTGTTTCTTTTGGTTCTTTACTAAGAAACAGGAAAAAAAAATTTATTTTTAATCAAATAGCAGCAAAAAGGAATCTAGAAATTCTAAATTTTAAAAAATGTATTTTTGATTGTATTTCTAATTCTTATAACATAGCCTGGAAATCTAAGAAACACATCCTATTCTTATTTAGTAATGATTCAATTTTCCAGGTTCAATTTGGTAACAGAAGTTTTTTACTTTTTGTCTCTTTCTTCTTTTTCTTTTGCATTCTTTGCAGCTAGCAACTCTCTTTCTTTCTTCTTCTTTTCTTTTTCTTCAGCTTGCTTATCAGCTTCACTCTTACACTCATCCAACTGAGAGTTTGCTGGATCTGTACAATGGTTTTTAAATGCAGTACTCATGACAATTGCTGTGAAACAAAGATATAAATTATGTTAACAAATAAATGAGTAAATAAACTGTAGAAACAAAAACAACACACCAATAATTCAAGTCATATCTGACTTGAAATTTATAACGTGTAACATTCAACACTATTTTTTACTGGTCGCAGACATCCACTAGGTTTTAGTTTGCTCCTAAAATATCTTGAGAAACACACTTACAAAAACGCTTTTAAAGAAAGCCTTTGTGGAATATTTTCAAACCTGATAAACTGAATAACTAAAATTAAAGCCATTTTGTTAAATAATTATTGATAAAGGAGTTTGTACTTTCTCTCATTTTGGGGATATATAGCTAAGAAAGTTAAAAAAAAAATGTGTACTATTTTTAGTGTTGTTTTATTTAACCACCCACCCACTTATAGAAATCTTATAATAATTAAATGCTAAATAAATAAATAAATAAATAAGTAAATAAAAAAGTATTGAAGTGTTTACAGGTAATTCGTTTAAATACAAAATTATCGATAACTTTATCCTCAGTATGATGAAAATTAGGCTACATTAGGAAACTAGTTTGAAATATTAAATAATAGGCAATAAAAGGTACAAAATATTTCAGAGAGTGGAATAATTTGAACAGCCTTTTATTTTAGGCAAATTTTTTTTAAGAAACTTTTTCATATAAATATAGTTATAAATATAGTTTTCTAAATATATTCTTATAATCTTCATGCTCTTCTTTCTTCTTTAAACTGATAATTTCCATTGAAGTGAAATATATCACATAAATATAAATATATAAAATGATATAAATAAAATGATAAAACATTTAAATATAAACATTTTCATTTTATTAATTTAATGTTCTTAACAAGATTTTAAAATCTTAAAACAAACGTACATTATGTTATTAAATTGCTTCAGGTGAGCAGTAATTATTTCAGAGCACCTTATTAGTATTTAGTATTATTTCATTTTTTGATTATTGCGTGGCTTTATAAACTCTAAACAGCAACTCATAGCAGAAGGTTTTAAATTTTATGCAGTGAGAACAAATTTGATCACGTGCCATTTTTAAAATGATCACGCGCCATTTTAAAATCAGCATTTTCAATTCATTTCAATTTGTTTCTTCTTTTTTGAGAATGCTGGAACTATTTTATGAATGATCTTAAAGAAAAGTAACCAGAGAAAAAAATTAGGAACTCATTGAGAACTTCATAGCATGATATTATTTCAGAGCACCACTTCACCACAAATGAAATTAACATTTCAACACAATTTTGAAAAACTTTTGAAGAAGCTTATGTGTGACAAAAAAGGATTATTATTATAATCAAAGTCTTTTTTTATTAATTTTTACAGGAAATTTGTTTCAAACCCAAGAATTAAACATTACAGATTTACTGTGATTTTGCAAAAAAATTTTTTTCTCAATAAATGAGTTTCTCTGAAGATTTAGCTGTACTCAAGCAATGACTGAAATTCAGCAGAATCAAATTTACAGCAAAATATTTTTTAACTTACAAATAGGCTGGTAAGACAAAAACATTTCTATACTGAATTTCAATGTGGAAACACAAACAGTCTTCAAACAGTTGATTAAAAAAGAGATCGAAGTGATTAAAACATGTATAAAAGAGCTATAAAGCAGGAGATGTGGATAAACAGAAAAATCTAACAGCGGTCAGCCAAATTATGTAAATTTAACCCTATAGTAACTTTTCACATGTATGCAACCCCTGAATCTAAATTAAAGTATTTTTTACAGATTAGACTAAAAATAAAGAAATTAAAACATTCCAGCAGCTAAAATTGAGCTTTATTTTTCATGAATGCTCTTAAGCCAAAACTGTAAATTAGAAATTAAATTACCATACCAATTGTTGCTTCACTAAACCATGCAGCAGAGATGTTCATTCCAGTCATCCTACTAATAGCTCGATCCAGTCGCAAGTTTCGCATAACAATTCCCATTGCAAAACCTAACTTTGGTTTTTTTACTTCAGATCGTTTTTTTTCAATTCCAGAAGTCAATTTCGAGTCTGTAGAATCTGTTCCAGCTTCAGCTGATTCTTTCGCCTCTTCTTCAATTTTAAGGGGAACCCAAATAAACATCGCTATTGTTACTTGTGATATTCCATTAATCACAGGCTTACCAGACATCCTAAAAAGTCATTACACATAGAAATGGCCTGAAAGTAGCAGAAGATTTTTTTTTGTGGCCAACACCAGGTTCTAATGATATTTTAGAGTTTTAATTGCATCATTGGCTAAAGAAATCTGTTTAATTCATATCTAGTACTACAAAATATTGATTTTTAATCTATTTTGATTTTTACTTTTTTTCAGTGTGAACAATGAAATTTTTAAATTGTTTAAAGATTACTGAGAAAAAAGGACAGATTTATAGGCAAAAATACAAATATAAATGAGTAAATTTATAGAACCTTACTGGCTTCAACAGTGGTCCAATAATAATAGTATTAAAGAAATTAGTAGAAATAGCAGTTTTTAGACTAAATCTGATCAGATTTCGTCTTACCACCGAAACCCTTTTTATATCTCACTAGACAAAGGAACATTTTCTCAGTCATTTTTCTTCTTAGATTTATATGAATGCTGATTTTTCTAGAGTTTCTGACATTTCAGATGAATTAAGAAAAAACAAAAAGTCTTTCTCAACAAAAATTTTACTTTTTGAGCCTAGTACCTGCCACAGGCACAAGAGTTTTTTGACAGCAGTTAAAAAATGCCTACTTCGGTTTTGTAACTTCACTCGAAAAAAAAATTAAAATAATTTGATAAACATTTTTTTCTATGCTTAAATTTACCATAAGTGGACATATTCAGGCCACGTCTTTCAAAGATTTGAAACTATTACTTTTCAATAGGATATGGTTTGATAATTGTGACGAACTAGTAACAAACTAAAAAAAAACCCTACGTTACACGAGGGTTAAAAAATAAAGACAAAAATCTCAAAACACAAACACTAGGAAATTAATTTAACAAATAAGAATCACACTTATCATGTTAAAAAGTTATCAAAAATAAAACATTCAAACATTTTGGAAGAAAGAAAATTTAATAGATCATGAAAGCTGTCACAGTTTCCATGGTGATAGGAAAAGAATTTCTATGGATAGGTCATGGGAAAAAGTTATGTTAAAGTTGATGTCAACGTTAACCACTGCGTGGTCAGAGTTTCCTAAATGACCAGCAACAGAATTCTATGAAAGGAATAGATCAAGTAGATAAACTAGAGAAAACTATAGAAAAAAGATTCAACATGAGAAAAATTACTGCAAAGACAATGAATGTTGGTGAGCAAAAGAGTTAAAAGTTTGGGTGAAGTTTCACATGATTTAGGTTTACTAGTAATTATCACATGAAAATGGGTTTAAAAGAAGTCCCTACTGCCATGTTTGAAAAACTTGAACAAAAATTAGCTCAGTCTATTATTTTTTCTATCAAATATGAACCTTTTGTCAAAGCAAAATCAGTGTTGTGGCCTCAAAGAAGAAAGCTAATAAATATGCAGGGTCAATCTCCAAGCGCGACATGGCCTTACAACTGTAACACCATTTAACTGTTCATGGAGCAGATTCGTTAAGTTACTAGCAAAGAATTATGGCATCTTTCTACCAGCCTGCAATGCAGAATCGGTATAGTCAACAGAGACAACTAATATGCATTAAACCTAAAGGAAAAATAATTTTGCAGAGAAAATATGGGAATTAACAAAAAAGATCCTATCTTTTACTTTTTTAACAATTTTATTCCTTTATTCTTTTCAGTTTTCTAATTTAAAAAATATATATATATCTTACGTGACAGTGCCACTGCCTGCTTCACCAAATGTTTTCTCAACATCTAGGATAAAATTTTTGATTCCAACATTAAGATATTTTTTGAAAGGAGCGATAGCTGAACCTGCAAAGGGATCAGCACCCCATGCTTTTGCAGCTGATTCAACATCAATAGAAGGTATTTTAACAGTTGCTGTAAATGATTTGTCAGTGTCAGCAGTAATTGAGATAGAAGCTGTGATGTTCGGACCAATCTACATATATTTAAACTTTTCTTTACTTAAAAAATATTATAAATATAAAATATACCAGATTTTATAAGTCAAAAACATTTGTATTAAAACATTTCAAATTTTTACTAACAGAAAGCATAGTATTGTCCTAATACTGTAACTCACCAAAAAACCCCATGAAAAACAGCACAAAAGAGTACTGGTGAGAATAAGAAAAACATAGTTCTTGAATAAAAAAATTAAAGAAAGATTCAAAAGTCCCAAAATCTTATTCAAAATTATGATTTTTGAATTATTTGCAATTTAGGAATTTAGTCCATTTTTTTTATATTGAATACCATAACAAAAGAGTAGTTTAAATTTTTTTGCTTTTATATAAAAATTAAAATAAATAAAATAAAATATTAAATTAAAATTAAAGCATTTAAATGAAATTCTAAAAGGAAAAATAAAATACTTGTGAAAACTTTCTAATCGCTTAAAATAATAATCAGCTAATTTGCATGCTTATTAGAATTAAATGCTATAAGTAAACGTCTTATTCACCTAGTCGAAATCAAAAATCGACTGGTTAAAAAAAGAATTACATCAAAAAATTTATTTGCTGACTTAAAAGTAGAGTTTTGTGAAATAGTGATAACAATATAGATTTTAAGGTAACAAAAAAAAACTTGTGAATAACTATTCTACGAACAGAATGTAGCAAAAAGTGTATGAAACCCTACAGCAAATCGCAATGTTATAGCTACCAGATTGATTTCACAAATTAAATTTTGATTTAAAATGTATCTAAAATGAGTTCCTTAAAATTTTCATACATTAATTGGAGCATTGCCTTCAAATTTCCAAGGTTCTCCTTCACCATCTTTACTGATTGTAATTTCAGGATTTGAAACGTTTACAGGTCCAAAAAGATTAAATTTCTTTGGGAAAACAACAACAACTTTCTTCTGTCCGGTCGCTAAGAAACAAATAAATAAACCAATTACCATGAATAAAATTCTAAAAGATGCCCGCTTCAATAAAAAAATTGTTTTCAAGTTAAACTGGAAATTTTAGAATTTATAACAAAACAAGCATTTTCTGTTTAATATAAACACAAAAACTCTTAAAGAATGAATGAAAGAAACAAAGGAAAAATTATGAAAACATTCTACATGTAAGTATTGATTTAGCAGAGCAACACTAAGAATGTTGCAACGTTCGGTTAAATATAAAGTTCCACGACCCATCATGACCCCCACAATGACACCTTCAATAATGTAAAGGACTAAAAATTAGAATTAAGATGCTAGGAACCAATTCATCCTTCACATAAGTGAACAAAATAAAACTAAACAATTATTTTTGCAACACAAAAGCAATAGTAATATCTGAACGTTTTAGAGGCTTTCGAAAATATCGATTTGAAAAATTTCAGAAAAAACAAAAAAATGATTAATGAAAAAAAAATTTCTGGAGAGAAAGAAGAAATTGACCAGCAAGGGAATATATTTACTCTCGGCTTCAGCGGTGCTGTTGATATTCAAGAAACTAATCAAAAAAATATAAAATATTTTTCAAAAATTTTAAATTGTTACTTTTCCACTCCTTATGAACAGAAGAACAATCAATAAACGTAACTTAAAAAAAGCTAAAAAGAACAATTTTTACTGTAATTTTAAGCAAAAATCAAACACAATTTTTTTTTATTTTAATTTTACCAAAATCCCTATTATTATTACACTGGAGTGGGTGTTTGTGAAAAGAGAGTGCTATACGAAATCCAATTAGGGCTTTATGAAATCTCTGACAAACACTCGTTTACCTTTAACATTAAAATAAAGTCAACACAAACCTCGATTGTAAAGAACTTCTTTGAAATCAAATGGAGAACGATATTCGCCAAATAAACCTAATGGTAAGTTAGCATCAGTCTTATCAACACATTTCAATAGGGCAGGAAGATCACCTTTCAAAGAAGGTGGGAGTTCATATTTGATACCAGTAACTGTTAATTGCATAACCACCATAACAATACCATCACCATTAGCACCAATAGAAGGTGCTTTACTTGACAATGAAGCAGTATCACATTTCCCGAGTGCTTCCTTCATGTTCACTCTCATATTGATGTTAATACCTGTAGAAATAGATTGTAAGATAAATTGAACAGATGAGTATACTTAGAAATATAGATATGTCGCAAAAGGAAATAATAGAAAATTTTGAGAAAATCTGGTATATGTTATTTGTAAAAGCAAAAAATTAATAAAAGGTAAAAGGAAAAATCAAAATAAAATTGAAAATTACAAATTTTTGATCTATTTTTGCTCCATTTATTCAAAAACCAAGCTAATAAAAATTAATCAAAAATTTTGGTGCTATTCATCAAGCTTTAAATCCATGCCAAATATTAGAAAAAGCAAATGAGCAGATCTCAAAAAAAAATTAAACATAATGAATAATTCCTTTACCCAAATTATAGCAAGGACAAGAATTTTCAAGAAGACCTGGAAGAATTATTTTCAAGAAAATTATTTCTTATTCTTCATGCAAAAAATCAAAAACATGCAAATTCAGATATAAATCTAAAAATACAGATTATTGGTCTATTTTTGCTTCGGGTACCTCAAATCTGGGCTAACAAGAATCTTTTTCAAAAATCTGGCTCTATCGCATGATTTGCCTCATTAATCCTTACTTCGAAAATTGGAAAAAATTATTGAACGAACATTGAGATCTGTGTGGGTCCAATAAGCAAAAAAATTTGAGAAAAAATAACTTCACTTCTTAAAAAAGCTTTTACTCTTATTTGATATTTGGGGAAATAGATATTTATTCATTTAAAACTACAATTATAACGAAATTTCTATTCACACTTAAGAAAAAACTATAATACGATTAACAACAGATTCATAGATAAATTTTGCAGTGAAATTTAGGACATTTCCCAAGGGTAAAAAATTAAAATAGCTCCCAACCAATGACATCAATGCAACAAGCCACTTAAAAATTTTCTAGTTAAAAGCGGGATCCTCATACCGCACTCTAGTATTTAGGCTCTTTATCTTATTTTTTTAAAGATCCTGAAGCTATTTAACCAAAAATTTATACCAAAAAAACAGCTACTTACTACCATAAGCTACCTACCTTCCAGTTGAGGTCCAGTTACTATTTTTTTTAAGAAGGGTCAACAGTACGCATAAATATAAAACATTATTAACCTTTTTGAACGGTATTTTCAGGAACGATTGTTGCAAAATTCTTTTGATAGTCAGGATTAGCAGAAATAGTAAAAGTCTCATCAGAAGCTGCAAGTGTCCAAGGGTTAGCGAGAGCTTTTGCAAACTCTGCATCTGTGTAATCATAGTCAACATTCTTTTTCAATTGAACTCTGAAATAATTAAATTTTCACTTCCACAAACTGTTACTCAACTAGAGAAAAAAATCACCTTTTTCAAGTTTTAGTTACTAAAAAAAATAGCAAAATAAATTTCTTTTTTAGAGAGATAAATGCTTAAAAAATGTTGAATTTAAGACTTTGTGTAAAATATTTAATAACGTATTATAACATCAATTTACAAAAATTTGCAATTTGAAAACTAAATATATATTTTTTTAAGCTTGAAATTATATTTCCCATTTCCTTATGACTTCATATAAAATTTCAAGAAAATAAATATGATTTTGCAGAAAAGCATCCAGATTTATATGCAAAGGTAAAGAGCCTACCTAATAACATCAACCAGAACTCAATTGGAATTATTATCATTATTATTATTATTATTATTAGGAGATAACTTAAATATTTTAAGTTGATGAAAAAAAAAAATCAAAAAATTTTAAAAAAGTAATTAATGCAAATCTTCTTTTTTTTCAATATAAAAATGATTGATAATTAATAAATAGCTTAGTAAAGGAACGCAACCATATTTACATAGATTACGAAATTTTGCATCCTGCTTTTTAGTACTATTCTAAAAGACAGGAAGTTGGATTAAAGGAAAGCCAAAAATAAAGATAAAACAGATATGTAAAAAAAGTGCTATTTCAAGTAAATTTTTTTCTTTTTTTATCTTTTGAAGAATGTTGTCAATATACATAAAATATATACCCAACTTATTTATTGGGATTAAATTATCACAGTGGTCAGCAAAAATTTTCACGTTTTTAATTTTAATACTAAATTTCTTGTTTTATCCTCAAAACTCAAAAATCATATCTTCAAAAAAAATAGTTTCAAATAGGAATAAACCAAGATGATATTGGAGCTCTGGTATAAACGGCTTTGAGTCTTCTTTAAGATAAGAACAAATTTATCTGAAAGATATGGCAACACAAATAGAGGAAGTTTCATAAACATAATCTGAAAGAGAGGCAAACTTTAGATGAAAAGAGAACTATCAAATTATCAGAATGAAAAAATAATGTATTCTAATGACAATCATGTATTAATTTCAAATATTGTCAGAGAGTTAAAAAACTTTAACTGGTGTTTAAAAATTTCAACCAAGAAACTTAAGCACTAACTCAATTTTGACGATGACAGGATTTTGTACCAGTATAGCAGATTTAATAGGCTTTCCTGCAGGTTTGTTTATTACAAATACAACAGTTGCACCATGCTCTGTGAATGCATCAGGATCTGTACTTTTGAACTTAGCCATTATCTGAAAATTATCATTCTTATCAAAAATGCCTAAAAAAAAAATATCAAAAAAAATATAAACTTTGGGATCAAAGTGGAAAGAAAATATAGAAGAAGCCTAATAAAAAAATGAAATACATATATATATATATATACTAAATTAAATTTTGAAAATATATCAAAAAAATTTGGTTAGGCTACGCAAAAATTTACTGTGCAGGGACATAAAATCTTTCAAACTATGGAATAACAACACTTAACACTGTTAGATACAATAATCATGAAAACATTGTTTATTTGTTGAATCTGGAAAAGGATATTTGATTTAAGGCTGAATTTCTGCTAAAATTATTTATAGAAATTCTCACCAGCCTTAATATTTTTGGTATTAATCAAAAATTACAGGCCGAGGTAAGAGCAAAAATTTTTCCCTTGGTTAAAAGGTTTAAAGTGAAATTATAAACTAAACAATAAATTCAATGAGCTACTGATTTTGCAGACTATTTGTAGCACTATAATAAATACTTCTGTTAACCTTACCACAGGTTAACTTTGAAGGCCTGGCTTTGAGGCATGGGATGTAAAATTAAAATTATTTTAACCACTTAATAATGAAACATTCCCATAAGATGGAAAGTTAATAAAAACAGAACAGAAAGAACAGCTGGACGTAAAAACAAGTTAAGGGTTGAAGCAAACACATACAATCTAATCACAAAATTTTTGGTCAAAAACATAAAACTAACATTTTAGAAAAAATAATATGTATAATTTGTTTTATTACAGGTTTTTTACATTAAACAAAAGAACTTATTTGCATTAATAGTAACCATAATATATTAGAATAATTAGCATAAGAACTATTGGTCAGTCTGAACCTAATCAAACTAACCTTGTATAGTTGGATCTACCATCAACAATGTTGAAAAGCTAGTAGTAGTAAAACCAATATCATTGTCAGCTAGTTCATTTAACAATATCTGCCAGTAAGCAATAAAATCAACCAACCGAATTGATGCCTTAGTCATATTAAGGGCAATATCTTCAGAATCTAAGATCGAAACACAAAAGGAAATTAGCTAATTCTAACAGAAAATTTAACATACAAAAATAATAAAAAATCATTAGTAACTAATGATTACCTAATAAGTAAAAATTTTCAGTACCGACAATCAAACGATGACAAATAAAAACGTGACCTTCAGAAAAAGGTAGATAAGGTAAATGGAATGAAAAATTTTTGCATGTAAAAATATACCACAGCATGAAATTTGAAGAAGATCTTGACAAAACAAATATTTACCTAAAGATATTTAACAAAAAAATCTAACCTTTTATTGGCAATAAACCCAATAATCTTTTAAACACATCATACTAATATGACAAAAACATGACACAAAAGATGGTCTGCTAATAAAACATTTTTAAGGGTCCTCTGCTTAGAAAGACTGGAATGATGGGCATTTAATGAACTATAGTTGCCATAGTACTCAGCACTTTTATAACTGAACTGAAATTTTTTCTAAACTCTGAAATTTAAAAAATCAAACAAAGATCATAAGATCAAAAATCATAAATAATGAAACGCTAAAAATTATCCATAAAAAACAAGCTCAAAATTATTGGAAACAAAATCTTTATTGGGAATAAATTTAAAATGCTTTGAGGAAAAATAATTGACCAATGACCAAAACGACTATGAATATAATTTAAAATAAAGCTTTAAACCAAATTTCAACAGAATAACGAAGTATCTTAAAATTAAATAATTTCTATTTTTTAAAGCCCTACATTTTTTAACTTCATTGCAACTTTATTACAATATTTTCTACCTTAAAAAATCAAAAGAGAGATTTGGAAAGATAGACAAAAATATTTAAACCAAGTATATACTAAAATAAAAAACAAAGAACAAATTAGTTCTTATACCTACCTATTTTAGAAAAAAAGGTCGTTTTCAAACCATGGAATTCACCTTCAAGTTCAAATTTGAGTGATTTTAAAGTTGGTTCAGGAGTAGCAGCTTTATTCAGTACCAAGCTCTGTAAATTTACATCGTCCAATTCAATCATAGCCTGTGTATGATCATAACTTTCACCATTTCCTTCAGCTTTGAAATCAATTGTATTTTCTTTAATTTCCATAGATTTAAAGACCAGCTTATCAGTTTGAAGAAACTCTGAAAAACAAGTAGATATTCACTGAATTAAAAGGTCTATAAAATAAAGATAAAGAGAAAGTAAAATAAATACCCTATACATATATAGTGCGAGCCATTTTCGGCCAATTAATGACATAACGGTAAAAAAAATCGAATTTTGTCCATACCGCCTATAACAATGGTCTTAACTTCAAAAAGGTATTGAAAGATCTAAAATCAATTTTAATAAAATGAGAAAAGAAGATGGTGCGATTTGTTTTTTTTTGAAGTTTTGTCACACCTTCTGTGGGTTCCTGATACAACAAAATGCACTATATTTCTGCTTGGATACTTTCTTAATTGTTTAGAGTATTTAAATCTTGCACCAAAACAACCATTGCAGTTGTAATTTCTTTCTTATGCCCACATCAACACAATCCCTTGCAAATTTTTGACTGTCAAAAGCATCAAGCACCATGCATCAAAATACCTCTATGCGCCTTCCTCATGTCCATAAACAATTTGCAAATATTCTGGTAGCTGAGAGCGGTTTCCTGTAGATGTATAATTGGTAATCTACACCCCTCATTGTTCGCAGCTCCGAGACCTAGGTTTTTACTTAGAGGTGCGTCAGGCCCTGTTATACCAAGCGATAAAGCCAGATAATAGATGCTTGTGCTTGAAAGTGAATAATTTACAAGTATGCCACAAAAAATTGTGGCAAATATCGTCATCAGCTATGTTAGAATGCCACCTGTTCCGTGTAGGCTATGTGGTGTAGGGACTAAATCTGTAACTATACTTTAAAGGAAGTGTGGTGCACAATGCGTCTCTTAAAAATTGATAGATACAGAGAGCCGTGCACAAAAAGACTTTACTTTTGTGTTGCGTTGACCTTGTGCGTGAGTATGGGTTCCCGACGAGCATGATGTGTCAAGCAAACATAGAGGGTACGTCCCTTAGTGATGTCCTCACACTAACTAGCATAGTACAGCTCTCTGCTTGGTTGTTCCATCCAAACACTCATCTGTATATCGTTGATCTCGTGGGAGAGTATCTGCTTCAAAACTTGGGATTGATCACCATTCCAGAGCTCAGAGACTTACTCAACTCTGGCAATATAAAAAAAGTCACTGCCCGCAAAATCGTATATAGCGTTGCCACCAAACCAACAATCAAGTTCCCTGAGAGATTTGGGTGTCTGGTTTGTTGGAAAATGCGCTAGGCACGATGACGATTTTAACATTGTTATCCATAACCACAATGAAGCTGCTTGCATCTGCAATGTTCTAGGAGGAACAGATCAGCTGTTGAAATTCGAGATAGCCAACAACATCCACTACATCAAATATAAGGACGGCAAAAACAAGGGCTCAGTGGTTTCATATATGGGAATTCCTAATGCATATACTAATGTTCTACTCTGAAGGATACTAAAAATGGCAACATGAGGCTGCATGAACAATCTTGCTGGGCAACTTTAATTGCAATAAAGAGAGGTTGCCCCTGTTCTCTCTGATCTCGTTGTGGTTACTGTGGCAAGTATGTATTTGACTGGTCAGGGTGAAAGCGGTTAGACAGAATGGGTAGTGAAAACCTTTACTGGGTGCAAGCTGGTTTTACTCACTCCAGGAAACGACCTAGCCAGGTCAAACCGAGATAATGCCCGTCTTGGCTTACAATCCCATCAAGCTCAAATCATTCATTGTTACTTCTGCATAAACCCCACAAAGCCGATAAAACAATTAGACCCTATTTCCCTAGGTCCTCAACTGAAAAATCTTGCTGAAATCATAGTGTTTGACTATGCAAGGTTCCAACCAAGACATTAAAAAATCATACTTGACTACCTGTCCTGACAAACTTGTCAAGTAATATGTTTTGGGGACCATGGGCTGATACACATATGGGATGATAAAAAGGCCTACACGAAATGGTGAGAGAGTGGGCCGGGTCAAAAACATCCAGCATTTTGACACTGACTAATGATACCTTTGTGAAGTGTGTGGAAAGCCATGGTCAGTTTGTTCAACCATCAGCATCTGCCAAAAAGTGTGACTGTCGGCGCTACATGCTGGAAAGAGTTGATGTGGTGTCAGCCAGACTGTGTTCAGCTCAATCTTTTCAGTGAGTATATCCCAGGGATAGCATTCAATAAAGCTTTGCAAAGCACAACATTTGGGTGTGTTCCACAAATTTCCTAGGTGAGAAGGTTCAGGCTAGGCTACTTCGGCATCATAAAGACAATAGCCCTGATCTACCGGCAATGATACGCTTTTACCCAGATGACTACATTGCCCACAGTTACAGAAAACAAGGTCAGCAAATGATCATACTTGGAAGTCACGATACAGTTAATACATACAAATGAATGATTGTCCAAGTGGCTCTACAAGTAGTCAAGAAAAGGCACCCACTCAAGTGTAAATATGCATGTTGGGGGACTGCCCATCAGGGAAAAACAATCGGGGCTCTGGGTCAGTTGATTGTGATATACCAAATCCTCACTTATTCGATATGCAATGCTCTCTACACGGCTGTCTCGTGTGAGAGGTTGCTGAGTCAAATTATAAGGATTGACCCCCAACCAACATCGAGGGTCCTGTCGTCCCATTGGATCTGCAAGTAACCCCAAACATCGCCCTGATTTCGGCAGGTAATGAGGCAATAATCTACATGCATAGTAATAGCAATAAAGAGTGGCGGCTTTTTGTATCTGTAGTAAGCCTTAATGAGACTCTCATTTAATTTTGTGAATGCCAATTCGAACAATTAGGTGGTATTGGTTGCAGACTGTGCTATCAATGTGTGTGTTTCTAACATCTACTTCAATTGATTGGAGAAGCATGTGTTCAATTGGCCTCCAGTTGATAATGTCATCAAGACTGGCATCGCCCAATAGAATGTTTTTCAGGAGAAGGAATTGGAAACTGACTACATTTGTATTCTTGATAATGCGTATATAGACTAGAAGGCTGTTCACTCCTTCAGTGATGACCACAAGATTGAGACTAACATGGGTTCCAGCCTCGAGCCTTGTCTTCCTGGGGAAACCCAAAAGCACAAATAAAGTCGCTGAAAGAACATTATTGTTAGTTATTGTGCTAGATGATTTCATCTCAGCCGTATTCACTGAGACCGTGTGTTTTTAAGTACCTTATTAACTGAGTCACGGATTAGGCAGACTTCCTTTGTGGCAAGAAACAGTAGCTTGTTCTTCTCTGAAATGTTATACAAAGGGTATGGAACGGTAGCGCTACTTAAAAAAACACCTCCCAATCTCCCAGAAATGAGAGAGTCTCAGTCGGCTTGACTGAGTAATTACATATGCTATGTTGACCTGGAAAAACAGAACAACCTTTATTAGGGAGAGTAATGAAAGTCAGTGCCATTATTAGGTACCATATTGGAGAGCTGTTACAAGGTTGCTATCTTGAATTAAGTAACCATCAATTTCAATTTCACCGTGCTCATTAGACCTAATATTGCTACCTTATAACTAAAAGAGTATATCGGCAAGCCTCTCCATTCCATGTGTGGAAAGTGATGGACCTAAAACTTGCCATGCTACATCGTAACCTGTAGATCTATAGGTTAATGTTGGTTAATCTTGCTTTTAAGTTTGAGCATCTGAAGTGGACTAATAGAATCGTCTCCACCTAGTGCAGCCAAAATTCTCCTTTAGGGGTGCCTGATGCTGAATTGGCTTTTTCAATGGGACTCCGGGTATTATTAGATACTTGCCTATCAAAGCATCCAGGGAGGATTCTCATATGCTGACAGAAATGTGTAGTAAAACAACATTCATCCAGTTTATCCATCCTATCACTGAACCTACAGTCACAGCATGAAGCCTTTGCGTTTACTGGCTGCACCAACCAGCATTTAGCAAAATCATAACCAAAAGCATGAAGCCTCCCGGTTATGAACTACACTGCTATTCCCGAAAAATCATTTTAGTTCAACCCAAAAAAAAGAACATTCATTGTGGATGATCTGAGAAAATAGGCAGAGTGGTGAAAGTATTTTGGCCACCTGATAAAGGATGTAAGCTACCACAACAAGACTACCCTCATCCACATATACCATTGGTGATGCATGGTACCAACGTTTACAAATAGATTACATGTGTCTATTTTGGTTTCCAGATGTCAAAAGAGCAGTCTACAGATTAGGTTGTCAAATTACTCCTGGTGCCATAGACTGCTTTATGGAGGTCTATAAAGACGCAACCAGTCAACAAAATAAACCTAAAGGTGACCCAGGAAAATGTGGACCTGCCAGTGCTCCTGGTCCTAAAGAAGAACACGGAGAGCAAGAATCTGGAGAAAAAACTTAATCCTTGCAACAAATGGAGGTATTTCTCAAAATAAAGACAGCTTATATCTCTCTCCATTGATAGTTTTATGGAGTGGCACAGCTAGTAGCTATGACAGGGAAATATTGACAGACTCTCTGGAGAAATATAATGTTCTGTATATCACCGCAACATGGTTAGAATAGGTTTGCTATGATATTCTGCTACACTCCCAAAGGAGGGTCATTGGAAGATAAAAATTGTATGCAAGATGGCTCTGATTTTTGAGATGAGAGATCCCAAAAACCGCATCAGTATGTCAAAACCGGTGAGATAATCAAAGGACAGGAGTAGAATTTACGCAGTATTTATTGGGCTGAATGACCACATTAAAAAAATGTTCCTTATAAAATAGACATGGAGAAAGTAGATAGATACCCTCAGCTATACCCTACACTAAACAAAACTCATACAATTTCCCAGTCTGGGGTAGACTACCGATTGACACAGGTATCTAAACTTAAAGACTAGCTAAAGGTCTAGATTGATTCCCATGAAAGCCTTGTGAAAAAATGTACTTGGGTCGTCAACATTATCAACAGTAATGATGTCAGAGCTACTGGCCTCTCAGCGACTGTGATCACAGCACTGGTCATTCCAATCATCATGGGCTTTGCTGTCGGGTGTGGTTATTTGACAAAGCTTGCCAGAAATTGCATTGTTCCAGAAATGAGGAGCGCGGTACGTGACAATGAATTTTTCATGATTTGTTTTTATTACTGGCATGTGCAGCTTAGTAGACCTAGTGGTATATTTACCAGAAGGTAAAATTAGTCTGAAATATTTTGGGTGCAAATTGCAAAAATAAATTGTTTTTGACATTGATGTAATACAAGAAGTTTTGTTTTTCTTTTGCTGGTCCATGCTATATTTCCAAAAGATATATAAATGACTATGAATGAATGAAAAATAAAGTTGCCTAAATAAATATTTGGGTAATATATGTCTAGGTTATTTATTTGAAGATTCAGTATTATTAAAGGCATGATTTTCCGTTGATATAAAGAAAAAAATAAGGAATACTTCACCTTAGCGAGGTTTAATGAGAGTTTATTTGCTTTAAGCCATTGTGAAGCTTTTTCTAAAGTGGTCCTAAGATTGAACCCTGATGTACTCCACATTTTATATCAAGTAATTTTGATAATTTTATTTTGTTTTATTTTATGTTGTTTTAAATTGATTACTAAATGAATAGTAGTTTATATGTAAATATAGAAAAATATTTAAACACATATATATGAAAAGCAAGGTGTCTGGCAATCAAACATATTAAATATATTAAGCGAAAAATCTATTCCCTACATCAGAAACAGAAGTTCAAGTCTGAGCATTGTATCTAAATACGAAAACATAGATTCAACATAAATAGATCATTATGATTATCACTTACCACTCCTTAAAAAATTATTAGGTTCAATATTGTGCCCATCAATTTTAACTACAACTGTTCTTAAATAAAATCACACCATTCTATTCCTATTTTTGTTTTTTTTTTTACTATTTTTTTTTTAATAACAAAGCAGTGGTAATTCTAAAATATATTTTCAGAAATAATCGATATAAATTCTTTATCAGTGACAGAAAAAAAAAACTTTTATCTGTTGCACACAATAAAAATAAAATAACAACACAATTTCTGCATAAAAAGATTTTAAACATAATTCAGTCTTTTTCTGGGAGACAATTCCTGAAGATTTTATGTCAAATGAATATCCAATAAATTTAAGTCAAACTTACTTTTAGTGATGTCATCGATTATATTCTTGTTGTCAAAGAAATATTTGATGAAGAAATCCACTGTGAGTAGCTCAGGACATGTCTTGACAGCAAGTTTCCGTCCAGAGGCCTCCCCACTTGCCGTAAGAATACACTCTGCGCTTACTTTGTAGTCTACATTACCTTCTTTTGCAATGTCATCAATTGATTTTGGAAGATCCGCAGCATCAATTTCACGTTTACCTAAACAAAAAATTATAGTCAATGATACAATCATGTCTCTCAAGCAAAATCGTGTGTTATATTGATAAAATCACATACCAACTAATATCAAGTTTTGATAAAAGGTTCTAAGAAAACCCTCATGCACAACAATTAAAAAATTATTTGCTGTATATATTTATTTTAGCTTATGCAGATAATTTATACAAAATATTTAATAAAAGGAAACTTTTTAGCTAAAATAATTTTTTTTTAATTAGTTGTTTTAAGCCTAATCATTATCAATGAAAATTGCCCCACATTAGTTCTTTTGTCATGAAATTAATCCCATTTAGTCATCTGTTTTGTTAAATTTGATATACTCTAGCTTGAAATTTAACCTAGGAAACCTAGCAGGACCAAAACTAGGGTCAAAAAAGAAAGAAACTGAAATTGTCCAAAGAAACATTCCTTTTAATTAAAATTCAAACAAACGTAAAGAGAGCAGATTATCATGAAAAAGAACTTTACATATTTATATACATATATACATTCAAACCGTAAAAGAAACTTATCAGTAATCACATAGCTGCTCTCAGTAAACCTCCCAATATCATAATACAACAGAAAACGAATGCCCACAAAATAAAATAATAAAGTGTCCAAAACAACACAAGATGAAAAACCTAAACACGTTGGTCTTCGAAACACAAATTTTAAATGGAAAACTAAAAGCCACACTCACAAACCAATTAATACCAAAAAGCAGAAAAATAATAAATATATGAGAATTGAAAATATCACAGAAAATATTTATAATATTAATAAATTTGGTAACAAAAATTTGATAAATAAAACGAAATATTTTTTATAAATGTAGACATCTATAAAAAAGTATCTTCTAAATTATGCTAAAAATTTAATTTTTTTTTTGCTATTTGAGTTCTGTGTTAACTGTATTTTTACATTTAAATGAATTAAAATGAAGAAAGAAGTGGGCTATATACAAATATATATATATATATATATATTATAACATATTATTAAGATCAGGTAGTTGAGCCGGCTGGGCTTCTTGGAGAAAATAAAGAGTATAACTGGGTAAGAAAGTGCGCAGGCATGATAATTCCAGGGATGATGATAATATCTAATTGACTGATGATTTTAAATAGCATCATAAAACCTTAGTTGCATATTTAGTTATGCTTGCTTGAAATCCTACAAAAAAGTGTTCAAGACTATTAAATAACAGGATTCTGACTCTCAAAGTCTTCAGCTCAAATCATTCAGTATATGAGTAGCATTTTGGTGGGGTAAGCTTAGCGCTTTAACTCGCCATCAGCTTCCTGCATAGAAGTGGCTTCCGGCCTTGCAGGAAACGACTTATTAAAAAAAAATCCAGCCATATAATAATATTACGAAAATCAAATTTTAATAACTATGAAAGCACTTTTCTTTTTTTTTTTGATTATCTTACTAAATTCAATCTTTCTTAAATTTGACCAATTCAGTATAAATTAAGGTGATATATTTATTTTTTAATCCAAATATTTTTTTTGATTAGTTTTGGCTATCAAATCCTCCACCATTTAAAAAAAAAAAGTAGTTCACGTCAAATCATTTTTGTGAAAATGTTTTTGACACAAAATTACATGACAAGCAGTAAACCATTCAAAGGTTATATATAAGGGTAGCTATTTCTCTACGTTGTTGTACAATTCATATCAAAATCTACTTTCACTTTGCATGATTATTAATCATCCCTTCGATAGCTTTCTTAATTTTTGCAAAGTAAATCGTTAATGTAACAACAGAACATCAGCAACCTAAAATGGTAACTTTTTTAGTGTTTTGTTTGTGGCTTTTCTCTCTAAATAAATCTTTCTGCAATAGTGAATAGAAGAGATAAAAATTCTGAAGATAAATATTCAAAGAGAATAAAAATAGAAACACCCAAAAACTTTATACAAAACCTTTAAACAAACTAAAATGTGGAGTATACATCAAATCTATCAAGCATTCTACATGTAGGAAATTTCAAATAAATTAAAGTATCAAACAATAGTTAGTTTGAGTCCTATTGCATTAACTATGAATATGGTTTCAATCAATAATAATCTATTTACAAAAAACAATCCCACAAAAAAAAATGCTAAATTTATAATTATAAAATTATTTAAAAAAATTAATATTATAAATTATTTTTTCAAAAAGACGGCTGAATTTTGATGGAGCCACTCATACAGAAAAAGTGATCAAAGGAGTGACACCAATTGATAATTCTTGACAAAGTCCTGTAAGGTTCCAGCAAAAAGTTTTAATAATGATTAGGTCAATAAAAATAACCAGACAAAATAAAAGGAGAGAAAAAAGAAAAGAAGAGAATGTTAGTCCGAAAAACTAAAAACAAAGATTAAAGATCAAAGATCAAAGATCAAAGATCAAATAGAGATTTTAATGGCAATATTTTTGAAAAAATATTTTTACTGTTTTAATGGAGAAAGGAAGGAGTTAGAGTTTTAATTCTTAAATTTTCAAAATCATTTACAAAAGAAACAAAAGATTTATTCCAATCAATCAAATATTCTATGTATTGATGAATCAATTAAAACACTAAATAAAAAATTATTTATTACTTAAAACGATCAGTCGATTGGCTAAATGCAACCTTAATCTTATTAAACGTAGTTTAAACTGAACTTATCTATTTAAATCTCCACGTAAACAATCTAACTTTGAAATAAAAATTAATTTAATGGTAAATAATTGACTCTATTTCCATGTATTAAATACCTTGGTTGTTTAATTGATGAAAGCATAGGTTGGAAGTTCAATGTAGAAGAACTGTGCAAAAAACTTAGCCGCTCTAATACTCAAATTCATTGATAAAGCAACTACTCTTTATATTTTTCATTATTATTGATTTTGACCTTTATTACATCATTTATTGGATTTAAAGGTGCTGAGAAAATAATGAACTCTGTTTTGTCTACATTCAGGGATATTAAGTTGTAATTTAGCCAGTGGACTATATTTTTTTAAATCAAATTTCAATTGGTGGTGAGCTAGTTAAGAATATTTTTCAACAACACAAAGAATTATATAAAGAAAACAAACATTGAAAGATTCTAGAAAGACTAAAAAAATGTTCTTATTTTCTACACCATAAGTCATTGAAAATTTAATGTCTAGGTAGAGACAATCTGTACACTTGTCAGTCTGTTTATGGTTGTCTGGCCAAGTTGTTAAGACTTTTGCTTCTGTCACAGAGGTGAGGGTATGATCCCCTGACTTAAGAGACCAATGAATTTTTCTTTTTCCCTATGCTCAAATGGCAGCTCTAAACCCGTAGACCCTTCTATTAAAATTTTCAAAGAGCTATTTTTTGGCCCCATTTTTTAACTACAAATATGTTGGAACACGTAATCGAACAAGCTCATTAAAAATTATGGTTATTCTTAGGAAAATTTGTCAACTTATCCTGATGTGGAAGCCGTTTTTCAAGAAATAAGAATTATCTCAACCTAATCCAAATCCTATTTTGGTTCCGTATACCCCTATGAGGTATAGATGTTACTCTTATAATTCTGAATTGTTTCTGCCAGAGGTGCAGGGTCGTGTGGACTCGTTTTAATACAACCTAATTCATTAAACTACACCCTAATCTTTAGTGATAAAGAAATCCCTAATGCCACTAATTATTTTGTGCATTACAGATTTTTAGAGTTTTTTTTTTTTTTTTTTTAATAAAACGATAAAAAAAAAAAACCACAGAAAGCTCTCTGAGAGCAAAATTCTCTTTTAAAGTGTTGCTTTGAAGTTAGCTTTAAAATAGAAACTTGAAAAAAAAATTTTTTAACCTAACCAAACGAAGATAATACAACCTAATATTATAAAAATATTGATTTCATAACAGAAATAAAATTCAAGATGGCCAAAAATTTTAATTATAAAATTTCAGATCATATTTATATCGTCCATGTGTTAACCATGTGCACTTTCTTCAAAATGCTCCTCCGTACTGGTTATTTTTGTAAACAAACAAGTGTTATTTTAAAAATATTAGTATTTTTCAACTCAGTCATTATAATAAATAATATAAAAAGTAAAACATCATGTCATGAGTTATATCTTTTTTTTTTTTTTTTTTAAATATATATATATAACTCATGG
>JAUZNK010015829.1:0-22155 GCA_035046665.1 Euphysa ruthae | reverse complement strand
CTCTGTTTCGCAATAGAAGACAGTACCTAATACATTTATTTTGTGCAGTTTGAAGTTTAGTTTTTAAGGCTTTATTATACTATTTTTACTACTTTATTATACTTATACTATGGACATGACCTTTGAAATGCTAGAGTTTTTAGATCCAGACGACCCCTACAAGCTATTCACTGTTGTAGGTCAGTCAGCTACAGCAATCCTAGCTCAAGTGACCGAGGATGAAGGTATCTCTGGCCAAACCTTTAAGAGCGGGGCTGTTCTTCACGAAAATTAGAATAGCACAGGCGCTCTTCATGGTATCGATCAGCAAATTTGTACGAAGTGTCATGAATATATGTTTGTTATGAACTTTAGCTGTTTCCTCAAAAACAGGACGAGCCAGGACCAATGTTAGAACCAGAAACGGACAGCGAGTGCAAAAAAATTTTTCTTCGCTATGTCGTCGATCACTTCCGGGACAATATGACCCGATAAGTATTGGGTGGACGTCCGAGCGCGATAGGATACCAAAACACTTCGACTAAATGTTTGCAAATACAAGTTGCTCGCTTGAAAGCATGTTCGCCATAGAGACTGCCCTTAGAGCTTAATTTATTGCTGTTAATACTCTGGATATCATTCTGTTGGATTGCAGAAGATACAAGACTAGCACTAAGGTCATAATAGCCATGCTTGGGCAGAAATTTGAATCGACACGCCAAAAATCGAGTATGTCTGTTTACCATTCGATAGAGAACGAGAATGATCATATTCGCAGTTATGGCCATTTCTTCGACCAAAAAAACTCTGGCTGTGTGGCCAGTCCCTTTTGGAGATTGATGGTTTGCTATGGAGATTACCATCTCCATCCAGAGCTATGAATGAGCATTTACAGAGGAAGCTTGGGCAGATTCTCCAACTCGAATAAAATACAGATGCGTTTGGAAATCGCACAGGTCGAATCTAAAGTATACGTATGTCGTATACACCTATGTTGCGCTCCGAAAGATGCTGAGATGTTTCCCCCCAAGAAGACGTAATCCTTCCCATCGAGGTCTAAGGCCTAATTGTTGAGGGCAATCATAAATACTCTAGATATCCTAGGTGCGGACAATGGCGACACAAAAAATCGAGATAAGGGTAATGTCTTGACATCTTATACAATCAAATCTACTAGGCAACTTGAATTGCAAGTAAGGGAGGTTGCGCAGCTTCCATCATTGCATCTACTGGGGCCCATATGTACTTCATTGGTCAGGGTGGAAGCGGTAAGACAGAGTGGGTCGTGAAAACATTTACTTAGCACAAACTGGTTATGCTAACTCTAGAAAACAATTTGGCAGGGTCACACTGAGTTAACTCCCGCCTTGGCTCGGAATTCCATCAGTTACTTCTACATCAACCCTACCTAGCCGATGTAGGAGTGTTTTCACCTGTTTTCACTAGTTCATATACTCGACAATCTTGATGACGTTATGGTGCTTGACGAAAGTTATAAGGTTCCTACCAAGACTTTTGAGTTCATGCTCGACTACATGTCCTACCAAAATTGCCAAGTAATATGTTGTCATGGACGTGGGTAGATCCCCCAATGGGACGATAAAAAAGGCCAACAAGAAATGCTGGAGAAGTGGGCCGAACCAAGTATACGACAATTCGACACCGACTATCGTTACTCTTGCAAAATTTATTGAGAGCCATGGTCAGCTTCTCCGTCAAAACCATCTGCCAAAAAGGGCCAACCTCAGCGCTACACGCCGTTAAAGGGTTGATGTGGTGTCGTACAGACTGCATGCAGTTGATTTGCTTTGGTACATATGTCACAAGAGTTTCATTCGAAAAACTTGCAAAGCACTACATCGATAATATTTAGGTGTGTTCAAAGACAATCACCCTGAACTCTTGGCAAAGATACGCTTTGACTTTGAAAACAACATCGCCCACTCTTATTGAAAATAGTGTCTGACGTTGACCATAACCGGAATTCGCCAAACATTTAAGGCATAAAATGGAACGATCTTCCAAGTGCATCTACAGGATAGTCAAGGTAGGGTTGCCACTCCAGTGGATGTATGCAGGTTGGGGGACTGTTCATCGTGCTCAGTGAAAAACAATCGGGTGTCAGTGGTTGGAAATCGCGTGTGAAGTTGATGGCTCAAACTGTGAAATTTTTATCTTCATTACATGTCTAGGGTCCTATTGTCCCTTTGGCTCTGCAAACGACCCCAAGCATTATCTTGAAGAAGGCAAAATTGAAGCGTCATGTGATCGAGGACAAACAGAAGCGACATTCAAAAACACAAAAAAACTAAAGATAAGCTCTCTGTCAACCAAGTCCTGGGTGTGATCGAAACACTGCAAACAAAGAGTGTGCAATTGCTGCACCGATCTCTTGCTACGGGGTTACAACAAATATAACAAGCATCCTTTCATTATCAACCAGGAGAACGACAGTCAAGGGCATTACATACGCAACGTTCGATTTATATATCTATCGTGTAATCGCTGACACAAGAGCGAAGATCAGTTTGACGAAGCCATGAATTTCCCAGACGGCGCATGTCACTTCTGGTAAGCAACAGGTCTCAGCTGTGACTTTGTGAACCAGTGCGTTGAGTAGGCAGTAGCGGGCGGGTTGCCTTGGTGATTTCGACCACTACCACTGGAGGGTGAATAGTCAATTGCGTTGAGGTATTGTTGACATCAAACACTAAAGTTGGTAGAAGTACTACCCTTTGACAGTTGTTACCGCCACTGCCTAGTGCTTGTTGCGCCTGCGCCTTGAAAAGCCAGACGGTGATTAAAGAACTCGAAAAATGTCTGCGATATATGACGGCATGGTTGTGCTCAAAAGACTCAAATCCCGTGCTTAAAAATAAGCTTACTTACTACCCCCTTGAATTCATGTCTGTCGTCGGTCATCAACGTTCTTGGCCGTAAAAACCGTCTTTTATTGTATTTGTAAATAAATTCCAAGCCATTCTATTCTGTTGACTTCCAGATCAATTACCGTTGTCAATGCATCTTTTTAAGTCTTACGACCATGGTTGTTATGTCGGAGAAAAAGATTTGATTGGCCTGGTGGAGTTTGTAAAGTCGACTCTCTGTAAAAAACTTTTTTAGCGGGCGAGTTTACATGTATCTCTTGACCTCTTGGTTAGATAACCGCATATTGACTCTTTCCATTAAAATAGAGCTTTGTTGTAGTCTCAAATGGATCGCAGGAATACCCTGAAATCCTCCAAGGCCATAATAAGCTTTGTTGACAACAATACCATGCTTCTTAAACGTCATACCTTTGGTTTTGTGTTTCTTTTCCATCATCGCAGGTTACAACTTACAAAGACATGTAGTAGAGTAGCGAAATCAATCTCCAACACCAATATTGAGTTTATTTGGGTAGTTCTTCGGTGTATATACGGAGATTCGCAAGTCCAGTTGGCGAGAATCATAGAATCCAATGAATTTTGGGCAACGTTTATCATAGGAAAGGCTAAAGGGACCAGAGATATTATCTCTCCAGGTGCTGTAGCCATCCACTAACAGTTTATGGTAAAACTCTTTAGAAAAGTCATGTTAATTTGAAAAAATTGCGAGGAACATTCAACCGATTTTCTGTCCTTCTTCGCTCCGATCCATGGTGCAATTTCTCAGCCATTATTATTACTACTCAAGTTAGTGCTGCGAAAAAAGTAGGTCATTTTGGCATAAATTCTTACAAGATTTTTAATGGATACTCAGATTATTTTTTGCTCATTATGACCGAAACCCACTATCTTTTTTTCACTGCGTTTTTGCAGAACCAAAGTGCATAGCACCAACAAGTCCACTCAGAGAGTGCAACACAGCAGTGTTCCAATTGTAAAGTTAAATGCCAAGACGGAGGCCAACTTCAGCAAATCACTTCCAAAAGAGTATACGGAGCCCTAGTATGTCTTCGGAGTCTGCTTGTTGACCAAAATGAGACGAGCCAGATCACTTTGCTCTATTTTATTGAAATATCATCATATGAGATCCTACATTCTACCCAGTGGCTACCGGGTAGCTCGTTTGTGTGATAATAATTATTAATGAGGTTGCAGCCCTGCCTTTACAAGTATTTGGAAATTTGTCAGCTGTCGAAGACTCCGGGAAAGCTAGGAACATTTTTTGCGGCCCAGTTATCAAGGTCCTTGATTGTTGACATATCTGTTCCGTGATGTCAGTCGTAATATTACGATCCATTTCCACATTTACAACTGACGAGATCTGACACAGAAAATACTTGTGACGGAACGGAGTGGTACTTGTCTGAAGGTACCGGTGTTTGGCAATTATCCTCTATGAATGAGGCTCCAATGTGTACCTTGAGATCCATCAACCATCAATTCAAACGCAAAAATTACATGGCCTCCCAAATAACTCGCTAGGTCGATAAGATTACCGTCGTGATATCAAAGTTTACTGGGCGATACTCAGTGTAAAAAGATACTCACGTGCAATGGAGGAGCCATTTGCGCTTTTTTTCCTTAAAGACTATCTTGTAGACGACCTCAGGCATCTTTCTCGAGCCAGCGACTACCTTTACTCGATTCAGTCCAAAATTTGCAAAGTTCCAAGGGCTCTGTGTTGTATTCTTTTCGAACTCCGATGCACACACAATAGCTACAGTTTCGTGGCAAGGCATAATATAAATCCTTCAGTTTGAACCGAGTCTTTGCCAGCTATTTTTGCTGGTTAAAGAGGGTTCTCTCGATAGGTTATAGAGCTTTTTTTCTCCATATGCTCTATTGCGAAATTTTTAACGTCAGTTCTTTTAGCTTGACAAACCAGCGGACAGATGTGATTCTAATAGTTGCTCTAGCCACCACTTGGCTAGCAATCAACACAAACTCCCCCTAGGCTCGGTTTAAGGACAACTGAAGGGCCATACCGTTCAGTAATAACCGTTTTTGTCGTATCACCCCGGAACGGGTGGAACGTATCAGTAACTGTCGGTGCACTGTTACCATCTGAATCTGCCACCATGGATCTCTGTCTTTTATTCTCCAAATGTGGTGGTTTGTCCGGATACCATCGTTTGAGCTATCCAGCACCACTCATGCCCCAGTTCTTGTTTTTCGGCAATAGTGTGAGTAGCATCGCTTGGAGGAAATATCGCCGCTCATCGAGGTCGGAAATAGCTCGAACAGATCTATGTGTTAAAATAACCTTTCTGAACAGACCATAAGCAAACAGATTGGTTACCGCTAATTTATCACCATCTACTATACCCCTACAGGGCACGCGACCTGAAATTTTAGCTGGACATCGGAGAGATCTATCAGAGAGATCTATTGATGAAGTCTTGCTGGGTGCTCGTTTCAAAAGAAGGCTCGTTTATGTGATGTAGATCACTTTTGGCTTCAACGAAATCGTGGGGGCACCACTCACAAACCTGTCAGGTTGGTTAGATGCGTGTTAATCTCTTATCACAAACAGATTCCTTTTCAGTGGTATGTATGAAGCAAAATTTTGTCTCCTTGACGTACGCAATGCTCTATCTCCTTGGAAATAGCAAGGAGTGTCGTCTTTTAGTATCTATAGTTGGCTTTGCCAGGACTCTCATTTCATTTGTCAACGCCGATTCGAATGCTTTAGTCTTATCGATTGAAGTCTATGTTGTCTTTGTGCGTGTCTCTTACATGTACTTCAATTAATTAGTATGAGTACGTGTTAAGCTGATGAGCTTCACAGTTAGGATAATTCCTGTCAATTATTTCACCAGGAATAGCATCGTCCAGTGGAATGGTTTGCAGGAGCGGACCGGGAACCTGCCACTTTTGTATTATTGTTAATGCCAATATAGATTAGAAAGTTTTTCACTCCTCATTTGGTGTGCACAAGGTTGGAACTAACATGGGATAAAGCCTCGAGTTTTTTCCCTGCTGGAAAACACAGAAGCACCAGTAAAGTCCTTGAAAAAGCATTTTTGTTTGTTCTTGCGATATACGATTTGATCTTAGACGTATTCAGTGAGGCCTATTTTTTTTAAGAGTTTATCAATTGAGTCTATTTGTGCGCATGCAGAGTCGTAGTGTTCCCTGAAATTATGTGGCTTTCTTTTGCAGGAAGAACCAGTAGGTTGTTCTTCTCTGTAAAATTATGTTAGGTGTGTGGTAAGTAGCACTGATAAGAAACAATTCCCAATCTCCCGTAAATGAATGAGCGAGAGAGAGATTGACTGAGTAATTTCTTTCCCAGTGTTGTCCTGCCAAAACAATTTTTATTAGGGTGAGAAAGTCACTGCCAATATTAGGTATCTTAGTATGGTCTAGTCTTTAAGATAAGAAATAAAGTTCTCTGCAGTAGCCCAACATGACCAACTGAGGCTAAAGTAAACGTAGTGTCTTTTGGTCCGAAAAGAAAACCAGCATGGACCTGCCGGTCGGCTGATCCTAAAGGTTAACAAGGATGGCGTGGACATTCCAGAGTATCTGGTTCTGAAGATGACGCAGAAAATCGTGAACTTTTAAGCGATTTCGGTGACCCTGGAGAGCGTGGACTTTCCGGTGATTTTGGTCATAAAGGTGACCCAAGTGAGCAAGGATCTGGAAAAAAAATGGAGGTAAGGATGGCATATTGCTCTCTCTTTATTGACGCTTCTATTGACCGTTCAGCTAGTGGCTATAACCAAGCAATATTGAAGCATTCTCCGAAGAAATACCTTGTTTTGTATATCACTGCCCCACACGATAGTTGGAATTTGTTTGCTATGTTCGTCCCTGCAAAAATCCAAATAGAGTGTCATTGGAATATAAAAGTATTCCAATTACCCTTTATTTGGATTTTCGCGGTCAATCGAATTCAAAATGGCTCTAAGTTTTGAGATGAGAGGTCCCAGATAGTACACATCAGTGTGCTAAAACCGGCGTAATACTCAAAGAAACGAAGTGTGAGTTAAGTAGTATTCAAGGAGCCGAATGACCATAGTAAAGAAATTATCCTTGTAAGAAAATAGATAGATATCCTCAGTTGTACTCCACACTATACGAAACTCATAATATGCCTGAATCTGGAGCAATATATCAATTGACAAGACCAGCTGAATTCCGAGATTGACTCCCGTGGAAGTCTTGTAAACATATATACTCGAGAAGTCAACGTTTTCGATGGTGTTCATGTTGGAAGTGCTGTGATAAGCGTCTTTCTGTGTGGCGTTAGAACAAGTCTCTTAGCAACCATGATTGCAGCACCAATCGTTCCACTCACGATGGGTGTTGCAGCCAGGTGCGGTCTCGCAAGTGTAATCAGTTTCTTATTTTAAATAGCGGACTTTAAATTGGTTGAATACTTGAAGCTCGAAATTCAAATCAAGTGGATGCTTGTGGCGCAAAATTAATTTAGTTTGATTTTAAGTGTCTGTGGCGTTTTCATTTTAAACGCCTACGGTGCGTTATGTTTCTTTTAAAATATGTATTTGTAATTTGAAACAAATAAAAAGCGTTTGATAGTGAGGAGACTATACAGCATGTACGCGGCAATATATCATTGTGAATAAAATTTTCGACATAATGACCAGCCGAACTAGCCAACCAACATAAGAATGGAGACGAAAAATGACTGCAACAGCAAAAGAAAACACATGAAATGAAAGGCAAGAATTTTTTTTGCTGCATACCTAATATTTTTTTACCTAATATCATACAAAACAATTTAGCTGACTTACTAAAGATATACAGCTTACTCCTCTTTGTGAAATTTTTGCTGGAAAAAGCTAAGTATGTGGAAGTTTGATTCCTTTGTCAAAAAAACTTTATTTTTTGTAATTATAACTTAAAATGGTGTTTGGCAACTCAGCTTGGTAGCCAGCAACTTTTGAAGATGTCTGTTATTAAATAACTTTGTATACTAGCTTAGCTTCTTTTTTTAAGTACCGCTAAAATATCCATAGAATTCCAATATAGAAATTAAAGACAAAGAAAAACGCAGAGTTTAGCCTAGTAAGAAGTATTCTTCTGCAAACAATAATATACAGAAATTTCCTCTTAACAGATTTTTATCAATCAAGCTTTGAAGTTATAGTTTTCTTTATAAAACTCACTGCTACATATTGAAGAGTTCTTCATTAGTAGAAAGCTTATTATTTATTCCGTAAAAATTTACTTCCCAGACCTTTATCAAGCCCTTAGCTTTTTTTATGCATTCTTTGATTTTTTGATGAAATTCTGGGAATAAAGCTTTCCATTTTCTTCTAGGACTTTC
Organism: Euphysa ruthae; assembly: GCA_035046665.1. Lineage (NCBI taxonomy): Eukaryota > Metazoa > Cnidaria > Hydrozoa > Anthoathecata > Corymorphidae > Euphysa > Euphysa ruthae. The sequence goes on along the minus strand of JAUZNK010015829.1, from coordinate 13,953 downwards.
ACACATGAAGTCTTTAAATAATTAAATAATTTGTGGTTCTTGTCTAACTCTTGTAGCTTTTTAAAACAGAAAGTTTCATTGTTTCCATCAATGACTTTGAGAATATTTTCAACATACATGATTTTATAGCCGTGTTTGATGACTTTGTTTTTTTCTTGGTATCTTTACTTCCCTTATTGAACAGAAAAGTTAACTTCAGCATCCCATGTCAAATAATTTACCTGTTCTTCAATTCCAAGAACAATGCATTGATCTGATACTGTGATTATTTCATCTTTATTTTTATGTTAGTGTTTGATATCATGACACTTTCAATTTCAGCTTCATGGTTAAATGCTTCAATGCTTTTTACACTTTCGCTGGGTAATTCCATTGCATTATTTTACAATTTTATATGCGTGTTGCCATCATCATCATCATATTTATTTGTTTGCTTTATAGGGAGATCTAAACTTTTGGAAGTACACTTATCCCGAGCTTCTTTTAATTTTAGCGACGCAGATTGAAATGTCTCAGGTTGAAGATTGGCATTCTTGCCAACGTGGATCACTCGCACCATCATTGAAAATTATTCTATTTGATAAATTATCTCAATGCCATCACACACCTTCACCAAACAAAAGGTAGTCACTAATTCTGTCGAGGTGAGCTTGAAAATTTTGTAACTTTGTTATATTACCTATGTTAATTTCAAATGAATTTCTCCTCTCATTACCTAAAGAAAATTTTTGTAGTTTGCAGGAGAATAACATTATGTGTTTATATTTTAAAGACATTAAAATTTGTTTAGTCGAATTATATCAATCTAAAAATCTTTTCTGCGCATTCTAATTTAGTTATTTACTGGCCCACCAATGTTGAACAGAAACTCTATAAATAAACTGTTTTGATTGGATACAGAATAGTTTGTAGGTATAAAAATCGCTATGTGTTATGTAACTTACTGCTGTTGGGCTCACATTGCCTCATGTTTGACCTATTTTAAGACTCTAGTCTTAATACCATTATATACCTAATAATTGAACTTTCAGGATAATTGATTAATTAGGATCGTTAATTAGTTAATTAAAATCTCGCGTGAGGCTGAATTTTAAGAAGTCTACATACTTATATACTCCCGCAAATCAAATTTAAAGGATTATGACATCGTCAAAACGATTTTCGCTATTTTAGACTGTAAAACCTATTTTTGTTGTTTACGTCTAAATAAGCAAAGCAAAAATAAAAAATTCAAACTAATTGAGTTGGACTACCCAAACCCAAATTTAAGATGTTCCATAATTCACACAAAGTTAAAAAAAATATATATATTTTGTGTACCTACCAACAACGTTTGAAAATGAAGGTATTATAGATGTACTAGCAGCAGTTGTTGTTGTTGTTTTGCAGCAAACTTTTGCTCGTATTGAATTCTTAGAAAATCCAAAACTTAATAGTTAAGCTGTTGATGAAATCTGTCTTTCATAATAAATCGGTTTCTTTTGTTTCAGTGAAAACGTAAAAACATCCTCCATTATGTTAGGCAGTTGTTTTAATTACCGGCAGAACTCATAGTTCTGCCAATCATCGTGGTCATCATATCTAAAAAAGTTATTTTCAAATTTGAATATTTTCCAGTGTATTTTCTTATTGCATTTGCATTTAAATTAAATAACTCAACTAGTGTGTGTGTGTGTGTGTGTGTGTATGTGGTGTGTGACTGCAAAAGATAAATAGTCTTACCATGGAAAAATCTCATTTTGTCAACTATTCTTTTTCCTTCTATATTCAAATTTGTTGATAATTCGTAGATATCGCTTATTCATGTTTTAATATAGGTTAACATTTTTGCAATACTATCAGCAGTTGAGACAGGATATATAATGATGGTCGCTCAACGAATTTTTGTGTGTCTACGCTTTCGCTAAAGATGTTTAATGTTTCTTTTTTGCTGAAAAAATATATCTTTATCACAGATAATCTTAACCTTAAGTAATAAGTAGCCTAAACTCAACAAAAATACACGATCTGCCAAGGGAATAAGGTTGCTTTCATAGGAGTCTAAATCTTTTAATACACCAAATTCTCTATGCTAAAGATACGTATTATATCCGATTTCAATCAATGGAATTTTTCTCCCAGGCACAGTAAGCTCTTCTGTTATTATGCATGTTTTTTTGGGTTCAATTAATGTCCCTAATAAAATTTTACCCGATTTGAATTGTTTCAGGAGTTCTTCTTTTATTCTGCCTGCTATTAGTGGAATTGGTGCTGAAATTCCACTACTTTAACAAGAAATAAGGAACAAGGAATTGTTAAATCATTCTTGATTCAAATATATTACAACAAAACTCTTTTTTTAACTAGCTATATTATATTATATAACCATATTTCTAGCTGACTGAGTGAATAAACAAAATATCTTAAATAACATCATCTAATTCAGATGATATATACTTTATAAAAACTATAGACAATTTTAGAATAAAATCTTAGCATGAGTGGTGCATCTTATATCTAGTCTGGTCAAAGGGCCTAACATCAGTCTGTGGGGATTAACCTCCCTGCATAAGATTTTAGTACCATTTTACTAAAAGATAAAAGACCTAATTTTTAGAAGATAGGAGAAGTTTTTATAACACACATTACAGCTAAATTAATATAGATTGATATAGTGTCTATTTTAGTTTTAATTGTTTTCAATAATCTATTTTTTTTAATGTTACTTGGGAAACACGCGAGTTTACCTGGCAATTTTTGATATGCACAACGAGCTTTGAAAGATTTGAATAACTTGTTGTCAAAATTTGAAAGATCAATGCCTATATTTTTATAAAGCAAATTCACAAAAAACATATTCTTCTTTTAATCATTTATAAACTAAACAAATTTACTACGTATACATGCAAAGATTTATAAATATAGCTATATATTTTAAAACCACCCATTTTCAGGGTGAGATATCAAAAATAAAGAAAATATATTAGCCACAATTATACTGAAACTGATTTTTTAAAAAAACAAGGTTCTTACAAGACAATAACCTGATCACAGTTTTACTTTGGTCTTCAAAGAATAATGTAGATCTACGTTTCATATAACTACATTAAGATTCGCGTGTTCCATATAAAGATTTAACACTTATCCCGTCCACAAAACAAGAATTTTCGATAGATTATTTTATATTTCTTCGTTTTTGTTTACTTTCTGTAGCAGTTTCGTTCAACCTCAACTCACTCTCTAGTACTTTAGATATAATTTTCGTAAATGTTTTTCAACATCACCAAGCACTTCTTTTACTACCACTTTCATGAAGGGCATTGTTTTTTTTACAATTCGGTGTTGTAAGATTTTTAGTGATTTCATTTGTGGATTCATTAAAGGTCTATGTGAACTGACTTCAGGAAATGCTTGTAAAAAGCTTTACATGAATTTATTTGATGGGGAAGTTTATTTTCCTTTTCTAATGATACCGTTTTCAAAAAGTAGGACTTCAACCTCGATAGTAAGGGACTTGGTGTAGATGGCATCTGTGCAAACTCGTAGAGCGTCTACTTGGGGTAAACTTTTCAGCATCCTTCGGAGCGCAACTATGATGTATGCAAAGATGAATTTTAGTATATGAAAACATTGGGCCATTGTTTTGCCGCCTTTATATTTGATGTAATGGATTTCGTTGGCTTTCTGGAAAATAAAAAGCTGATCTGTTCCTCCTAAAACTTTGCAGAGGTAAGCAGCTTCATTTAGGTCACTAATAATAATACTAAAATCTTCACCATACGTAGCGCATTTTTCAACAAACTAGAAAACCAAACATCTCTCGGGGTGCTTGATCTTTGGTTTGGTACTAATGCTATAAACGACCTCGCAGGCAGTTACTTCTTTCATTTCCCCGGATTTGAGTAAGTCTCTGAGCTCTGGAGAGGTGATCCGCCTCTGGTTTTCACGCAGTGCTCTCTCACGCGACCGACAGTATACAAATTAGTGTTTGGATCGTACACCCAAGTAGAGGGCTGGACTACACCAGTTAGGGTAAGGCATTTGCTAAGGGACACAACCTCTACGTTCGCTCGATGCATCTTATTCACACGCAGCTTAATCCCAAGAAAGAGAGAAAGAAAGGAGAAGCTTCAACAGGTTTTTCTTAACAACTTTCAGGGTGGGAAAATAAAGGATTTTTTAGTAAACGCAGTTTGGAACTGGAAAGGCTACAAAAGCCTTCTCTTAACAGTTTCTGGAATAGGCTCATCAAGGATGTTTTCAGCAAAATTTGCGAAGGCTACATTCTTTATTAGGTATATAATGGTATTAATTGGTCCACTTATTCATTCAACTTTTTCTTCTCTTTCATTGTGGGAATATATATCCCGATACACCCTGCTCAGACTATTCTCTAAATGAATTTTCGGGCCAAATAGTTCATTAATATATAATCAAATATTATATAAACACTGATATAGACCAACATTATTATATTAATATCCACACAACATACAAGCAAAATCTTTACGCGCACGATTTCTAGCATCTATCAATTTTTGAGCAACTCATGAAGAACCGCAAAGCTTACAAAGCAGAGTGGCGAGCTTAGTCCCTACACCAAATAGCCTACACGGAACTAGCGGCTTTCTACCAAGACGTAGCTGCTGGAAATATGTGCCACAATATATGTCGACACGTTCTTTGTGACATTGTTTTAAGGTATTCATTTTCAACCACGAGCATCTATTATATAACTTCATCGATTTGTATAAACTGGCCTGACGCATCTCTAAATAAAAAACAATTTCGGAGCTTTCGGGAGGTACATTTACAATTACCAATGATATATCTACGCGAAACCACCCTCAGGTATATTTATCTTTTGCCCAATTTTTTATGTATCTCAAACTATCCTCGTCTGCATTAGCATTTGCCAAATTGTTTGCGCACGTGAAACTTCCTCACCTACATTAGTGTTTGCACAATTGTTTATGTACGTGAGGAAGGCGCCTAGAGGTCTTTTGACTCTATCACTACGAATTGTAAATCACCACTGTTCCCTGGGAGGCGCCACGAGGGCTTGCGGAGCCTTCATAGCCGACGATAAAAATCGCTCGTGCTTCCGATGTTGCTTAATGGCCATAATCATTGCTCTATGAGTTGCACATTCGAGCGTTGTACTAACCCACAAATATTTAGTACTTTGGTCCTTACCTCTGCCGTGTGTTAAGCCTCCTCTTTTCATGTGCGCTTACATCATATAAATTTAAACTACTACGTCTGGTCATAGACCTACCCAAAAACGATTGCTTCTACGAATGCGGTGCTAGCCTGACTTGCAATACTGTTCATATAGCGATAGGTGGTCAAATTGCAATGTATGAATCTTTTGAAGGTATAATCGTACACATTTGGCATAATTCATGTGTGTTGTTGTGGCAAAAAGATTAAGCATAAGCTTCATAGCCTTTAAGTGCTCATGCAACTTACCAGTTCTTTAAACTGGGTTGATTATCTTGGTAACCTAGATATTGCAATGATACTGCATCCAAATTTTGCGGTTCTTGATTGTATATCAAATGCTCCATATGTGTTTCCAATCTTCGTTGAAAAACTGCAATCTACAACGATGCATCGACATCTTTTGACAATTTCTCTTTGTTCAACAAACTATGATACAGCATTTCAATATTAGATTTGTCATAGCTGTCTTCTTGTTCTTCGAAAAGAAGTGTATTTAAACAAGATATAACTAGAAAATGGGAACGGAGCCTTTGCAACAGCTTTTCCACAAATCCCAACCACCGGCCAATGGGGTAAAAACTTAATACTCAGACTTAATACGCAAACTCACCCTCGCCCGAATTTCTTTATTCATATGGTGTTATTTCCGGAATTTTATTAAAACTGAATGAAACTCGTCTTGAATTAAGACGTAATCTTCAGGCGCCTTGATAATTGGAACTGTTAGTGCTGCTCTCACGGTTGCTAAGAGGCCGGTTCTAATGCCACCCAGAACGACGCTTATCACAGTAGCTCCGACATCAGCACTGTCGATAACGTTGACGACTCGAGTATGTTTGCTCATGAGGTTTTCATGGATAACAATTTTGTGTTTTATATGGCCCTTAAGTTCGGTAACCTGTGCTAATCGGTAGTCTGCCCTAGACCCGGTGATAGTATTGGTCACCTGCCGGTAAATTCGCACAAGAACCAGCCCATCCCATCACATCTATTATTTGCGGTCTGGTCTCATGACTTGCAGAGGTGTCAATGGATCGTAGTATTACGAATGATTTCACAGACTAGGTATGTCAACAACCACGCAGTTCGAAAATTGGGCCTCAAGAACCCTTCCTCACATTCTGGGATTCTTTGCCGCTGACGAACTTCAAGATCCTGGTAGAGTCGCGGCCGCCACCTCATTATTCTTTAACTATGTGACCCACGAACTATCCGTTAGCCACTGGGTAGCATGTTGGATCTCATATGTTGGTGTTATGATAAGATTGTATAAAGTGGAGTGATTCGGCTCATTTTGTTCTACCACCAGACGCCGAATTGACATCGAAGAGTATTGTTGGAATTCCGTTAGCGTGCAGGCACTATGCACTTTGTTTCTATATAAATGACGCAAAAAATTATGGGGGCTTCGGCCCTGACAAGGCGGAAAATGATATGCGCATCCAAAGATGTTAGGCTTATATATTTTAGCATCACTCACTTTAGCAGTGATAATAATGGCTGAGCAATTGCATAGAGGGCCGGAGTGAAAAAGGATAGAAAGCCATCTCCATGTTGACCATTTTTCAATAGACGAAATATTTTTCGACGCCGTGCAGCCGGGGTTTTTTGCGAAATTCGTAAACCCTCTACCTTCGGTTTGCTTTGGTATGCTGCTAGAATTCTAAGCTTAACGTTAACCACGTTCTCGGCTATGTTTCGAAACAGTGGATCGAAGGTTGCTGAAGCCATTTTCAACACAAAATCTCACTCGTCCTTGGCTCAACGGGCGAGCGTTTCAAGGTGGTGTCTGTGCTTTCGTAGCGACTGTTCCGGGCGCAAGCACCACATAAACTAGAATTTGGCCGTGGCAACCTGGAATAATTAGTATTTCTACCGACTATTGTGGAGAACAATACATCACCCCGAATGACTGTTCTTCATACAGCGGAAGCGATTGAAATTGTCAAGGTTCCATTGGTAGCCGAGAAAGCTCCCTCACTTTAAATGCTTCTACCGTTTGGCACGATGCTCAACGTTGCTACCAACAAAGAAGTCTCAAAGGACTTCAGTTGTCGACGTGCGACCGATCCATAGTTGACTCATTAACCCTTCTGGATCTTGCACCGAAATTCAAAATCTGGATAAATCACGGGTTCATAAGGTCACGGTTTAGACCTGTGGCTCACCAGAACTGACATCAATTCGTATTAAAAGTCCTTGGCTTCATCAAACTTATCTTCGTGCTTGTGTTGGCAATTATGCAATGGACATGTGTGTCGATCGTTCTAGTTGTAATGCCCTTCACTGTTGTCCTTAAATTCGGCACTGAAGGTCTGCCTGTGATATTTGGTGTAGCCCTACAGTTAGAGGTCGGTTCGGGACTTTACATAATTTTTGAATGCAGCTTCAATCATAACCAGGACGTTGTCGATTGGGAATTTATCTTTGGATTATTCGTATTTTTTACACCACTTCTGTTTATCTAAGATCACGTCGCTTTTCAATCTTGCCTTGATTATAGCGATGTTACGAGTCGACTACAAAGACATAAGGAAAATAGAACCCTGAGTTTCGGCTGAAGATAAGACGCTCCTAATCTGACCAATCAACTTCACACGTGAGAGCAGTTTCATTACGGTCATAGATGATAATGCTAGGATTGTCACCGTACTTTACGCATTTTCCAACGAAGCGTATAGCCAAATTTCTGAGTGGAAATTTGATGCTGATTTTGGTGCAAATGTTATAGATAACCTCGCGGACAGTGATTTCTATCATATCCCCGGACACAAGTAAGTCTCTGAGCTTTTTGATCTAGCCCTGGTTTTCACTCAGATGCTTTCTTAGGCGACCGACGGTATCTGGATGTGTTTTCGGATCGAACAATCAAGCGTAGCGCTGCATTACACCAGTAAAGGTGTGGAGGTCGCTAAGTCGCACACTCTCTACCTTTGCTCGACGCATCATGCTCGTCGGAAACCCAAAAGCACACAGGTCCATTCCACCACCAACCCATACCATGGAAGAATCTTTAAAGGCAGGCTTGCACATCCAAATTATGATGTTCACCTATTTTTGCTGTGGCGTCTTGGCTGTTCCATAATTTAGACTCAACCTGAATTGATTTCCAAACCCCTCTGTATTTCATAGAGGTCGGTCTTATATCATCCCTATCGAACCACTTCCCGAAATGATAGGCTGTGGCACCACTTAGTAAGTGGTTGGTTTTGTGGTATTCTATTTGTAACGATTAATTTTCTACCTTAACCTCAACCCGTAGGTGGCTCCAGTTTCCTCTGTAAATGCTTCATTAAAAGCGCTGGATGCAGATCGTCATCTCTATAACGACCATCACTCCTCGCAAGAGCCTGGCCTCACAGCCACAGACTTGTTTTCGAAAGAATGGCCCTAAAATTTGAACTGGCTCTTTTTTTTTGGTTCTAATTTTGGTCCTGGCTCGCCTTGTTTTTGAAGAAGCAGCCAAAGCTTATAACGAACATATACCAGATATTCCGAGCTTTCCTCCAAATTTTTTGATCGTTACCATGAAGAAAGCTAGCTCTGGGGTCAGCGATCCCGGCGAACAACAGTTCCCCCTTAATGCGGTGATCAGAGATACCTTTTCCTCGATTACTCGAGCTAGGGGTCCTTAAGCTGACTTACCTACAACAGTGACTAGCTTGTAGTGTTCACCTGGATCCAAAAACTCTAGCTTTTCTTAGGTTACGTCTATGGTTACCCTAAGTTTTTCTTTTCCAAACGAGACTCAATATTTCTCTCCATCGCTCATGATATCTGGCCCTCTTAGTACTGGCGCCGAATAGACGACAATCAACAACTTTCTCTTTCTTTTTCCAGACGATTGTGTTCCCTTTCTTGATGTAGTTCCTGTCTAGATAGATCACTGAGGCGTTGTTGACAACTAGAGCATATTATAAGTCCGGATCCAGTTTTACCTTCTTTGAGATCTTTCCCCCTCCACCACCCTTGTCAGTAGCAGGCGGGGTTTCTCTTGCTTAAGCGCAAAAGACCTGACAGGTTTCAACAACTTTTATTTAACAGCCTCTTAAGTGTAATTAACAAGTAATGTGCTAGCAAATTTTTCATTCCTCAGACACGGCTTAAACAGAGAAGGCGAGAGAAGGCTTCTACAGCTTCTTTTTAATCACCTTGAGGCTGTGCTTAATGGTGTGCACAAGGGTCGGTTTTTCGTCCTTCACACGCGATTAAAATGCAGAAGGCCATAAAGGCTTCGATAGCTTCTCTTTATCAGCTTTGCTGTTGGATAGACTCAGCAGTGATATTTTTAACGAAAGCGTCGAAGGCTTCAGACTCTGTTTTCTTCCATGTATTTTTCCGTAAGGATCATTCCAAGTAGTTTTGCGATGTCTTCATCTATGAAGGTATATTCATTCCTTGAATATGTCAGACTCAGCAAGTAACTGCTTAATGTATTCATTCTTGAAGGGTGCAGAACTAGCAACTAGTTTATCGATGTCTTCATCCGTAAAGTTATATTCTTTCAAATGTGATATATATGTCCCGGTATACCCTAGTCAGACAAGTTTCCAAATATAATTTTGGACCAACTCACACAGCACACTGGCAAAGTCGTCTCATGTTTCTTTGTATCTGTCGATTTTTATGCAACGCGATGAGAAGCGCATGGCCGACAAAACAGAGTCTTGGATTTAGTCCCTACATCACATAGCCTACACGGAACTGGTAGCACTCTACCAAGACCTAGCTGCTGGCTATGTGTGCCACACTATATGTCTACAAACTTTTTTTGGCATAGTTGTATGGTATTCACTTTCAAACACGGGCATCTATTATCTGCCTTAATCGTTTGTTGTAACCTGAGCTAAAGCAACTCTAAATGAAAAACAACCAGGGTCTCGGAGCTGCGGACAATGTAAATTTACAAGTACCAATTAGATAGCTAATGAAAAAAGCGCCATGAGAGCCAAAGGCTCTACCACAAGTGAGTATAAAACCATCCTCACCTACCTTAGTATTTGCTAATTCTTTATGTATGTGATATTGCCCTGGCCTACATTAGTGTTTGCTAATTTTTTATGTACGTGAGGAAGATTATATTAAAAACGGTTCCATACTATGAGTATAAAAAGCCGTAATCCCCTACTCCACCGTTACTATTTCGGAATAAAAGGCACGAATCTTCGGCATACAAATATAAATCATTCTCAACTACTGCCAGCATATCATTAATGTCTAGAAGAAAAAGGTCCTAGATTGGAACCTTGTGGAAAACCGCAGGAAAACTTACCAGGATCATAAAACACCTCAATTATATTTATTTTGTATGTTCTATGAGTTTAATAAGATTTGCACCAATTTTTTTTAAAAAATTGTTAAATTTTTGTTATTTGTGTTAAGTTTTAAAAATACCATTTTACCAAAAAGTATTTTAAGGTCGATTGCATCAAATGCTTTTTGTAAATCTATGAGTATCATTCCTGTTAAAATTCCTCATTCTGTACCTGTATCATGTCATCATCTGCTGGTCTAACTTTGTATTTAGGTTTCACATTATGTGTCTGCTAATTCAACGAAAAACGTAACAAACATTCTGTGTAGTATAATCCTTCGTCATCAACCAAACCGTCACTACAGCTTACTCGTGTCTCCACTTAATTTCCCCAGTCATCTTTTCTTTCGACGTTGTTCTATAATGCTCTTTCAAAACTTTATAGTAGTGACTTCACGGATTGGATTTATTTATGGCTTAATATCAGTAAAATCTCGACGACAGTTTTTTTGAACTTTTGATTCTGTAGTAGCTCATCACTCTGGATTGATTCCTAAGAATAATTTTATTTATTCTACAGTTTATTACTTCATAGGCGAAAAACCCCGGAAAAATTATAAAAAGGCTTGATCCACAAAATTTGTCAATTAAAAAAAAACAAAAAAAAAAAAACATGTTCTCTACGCAAAACCACTGTCATAAGGCACTACTACATATTATTTTTTTATCATAAACTATTCTTCAAAATCCAATATAAACCTTGACGTTTCATCTAACATCGTGCTTATATCCTGATTCGGATTCACCACAAATTCTGTGTACCCATTCGTGAAATCCGCGCGAAATATTGAAATTTTGCGGAAGAAGTCATCCGCGAAATTTAATTCCAATCAAGTATATAATCACTATTTTCTCGTTTATTTCAGGAAAAAAGCCGTAGATTTTGACGCGTTTGAATAATTTACTACAAGATACACAGTTGTATATTACTCCAAGATAATCTAAACTCTTAAAATTTCGCTTTCTACAGAACTCGATCACAATGAGTTTAAACCCCTTTTTCCCAACTTCAATTGATGGATTATCGGGACCAAATTATTTTAAGTATATCACAGTTTTCTGCATCGAACTTGTCATAGTCCATTTTTATTATTTTTTTGTTACAATCAGATTTCATTTGAAAAATATAAATACCTACCTAACATTACAAGAAAGCTGTATATATCTGATTTTTTTTTTTTATCCAATTTTTTATTGACAATCTACTGAAGGGGTACCCCTTCAGTAGATTTTCAGTAAAAATTTTTGCCCAAACGGTCTTTCAGAAGATCTTTGATATGCTATTGACATGTTATGACATTACGGTCATTTTGATACCGAATATGTTTTTATTGCATTTATTTCTAAATTCAAATCTACTTCTACCAGACTATACTACCACTAATAACATGCATTTCTCCATAATTGAACATTTACAGGTTTCGTTCTGATATGAACTAAAGTACAAAAATAAAATAAACTCATGGCATAATGACAAAAAATTATTGATAACAGAGGTACGTATGTAGAGAAATGGAGATGTTGATAACAGTAGAGAAAACTGCCCAGGGGCAAACCCATTTATTAGCATACTATTTTTTAAGATTAGCATGAAGAAATTTGTAAGAAAACTTCTAATAATGAACAAACTACAGACAAAATACAGGGATGAAAATTGAAGCTGAAAAGAGATAACGAAGACCTACTAGAAACTTGTGCTAAACTTGAGTGTATTCGCCTTTCACTGTTAAATCTTTATTGACTCACTATAACTATAGTCGTGTAATTATTCATTTTGAATTTCATAGTCAAAAACAATAGGTGATTGCACTGGACTATAGCGAGTATTACAAACTGAAGCGTTTATAAATAAAGTTTCTCCATCAGTCCAAATACCATGATCTTCATGTATATGCCCAAAAATATGAAACTTTGGTCGAACCCTATCTTGTACAGTTGATAACAAATCCATGCAACCTACGTGTGTGTTTGCATTGACTTTATCGCCTATTCCAAGTGGAGGCCCATGAGTTATTAGTATATCAGTATCACATGGAATCTGGTTCCATATTGTCATCATTTCACTTCCTCTTTTTCCACAGAAAGCCATATCAAAATGAATCGGCTGCCAAGGTGAGCCATATATTTTGATTCCATATAGCTCAGTTGAGCTATTTTCTAAATATGTGCAATTTGTTAAAAGGTTTTTAGCCTGATCATGATTAGGTATTTTCGCAAATGGTGATCTCAAGAAGTATGTTTTGGCAAAAGTCATGAATATGCTCGATTTATTATCTTTTCTTTTATCAAAAGATATTTCATGGTTACCAGCAATGACAATAATATGCTTATACTTGTTTTTTAAATTTCCTAAAAATGTATTGAATTCTTCAACTTCTTTTTCTGCACCTAACATCGTAAAATCACCACTATGAATGAGAATATCGCCATCAGGCAAATCATTAATTCCAGCATGCTTGGAATGAGTATCAGAAATACAAACAAACCGAATTGACTTGACCGTTTCCAAAAAAAGATTGTTGCAATCAACTTTTTTCAAGTTTGCATACCTACTGCCTTCATCTCGAATTCTTTGTAGACATTCTTTTGGATTTTCTGAAAGTGGGTCTGCTGAAAGCCTACCTTCGCTTTTTTCTGCCATTTTTTTTAAGATTTGTTTAGTATAAACTTACGAGGCCGAAGAACATTAAGCCGGTCCTTGTCATTTTGATGATGATAAATCTAAACTTTGAAACCAGTGTTTTTCATGTTTTAAAATGAAGCTATTGGGTCAAAAAGGACTGTGCGATTTTTTTTCTCTTGCTTTTCAGCTGGGAAATCTTTATGAAATCTAGAAATTCACTATAAACGTCTTTTTTTGTGACACCACTAAAAAGTCTAGTTTGAAGATCCTATTTAATTCCGAGAAAGCTCAAAGTCGATTGACGGTAAAAAATGATTGAATATCAAAACAAACTGATTGGGCTTTCCCCTATCTCTTTTCTCTTAGAAGAAAAACTGAGCGCAAAAGCAAATGATGTTGATGATTTAAAAGTTGATATTTAAAAGCAAGTAGAGCTTACCTAGACTCCGTGTCTAGGGCTCCGTTCTTTGATTCCTAATTTCTTTTTATTTGAACAAAAATTTGAGTCATAAGTTTGTGAAAGTTATCTTTTGTTGTGTGATGGTTGGAAGAAAACGCAATTCAAATGAAGACAATTATAAGAATCAAGTACAACGCTCAAACATTGCTCCTATAAGGAGGAAATCGCAATCAAATGACCAACAAATTGAAAATGGTTATAGTGAATACCAATTAAATGGAATACAGCTTACATTGGTTATCACAAAAGATATGGTTTATTATTGTTTTGACGTTCTTGTCAATCATTTAAGGAATACGGAAATCCCAAGATCGAAATATCCTAAATTTACTAACGAAGCATAGTAAGAAA
>JAUZNK010015818.1:0-22158 GCA_035046665.1 Euphysa ruthae | reverse complement strand
GGAAGGAAAGGTGCCCTAAAGTGGTTTATGGAAAAAACGAACCATTTCTCACTCTATGCAGCAACAATAGTACGAAGATCATCATCCAAATCAGCTGTCATTTCAACTTTATCAAAAGCATCGTTTGTCTTCCCTAATGATGAGTACGAAGTAGTATCATCCGCATATATAACAAGCTTACAAATAATACTCCCAGCCAAATCATTAAGAACACTAGGAAAAGAGTAGGCCACATTACAGAGCCTTGAAATACCAGAATTTACAAAGTTCAAAGTGTGGACATCGAGGACCACCTTGATGCCTCTGCCTGACAAAAAAATATTGCTATCTAAAACTTCACCATAGATATCATATGACTTCATCTTATGGAGAAGTCGAATGCTATAGAGATGTCAAGTGCAATCACCCTGAATTCAACGAAAACATCAAGAGATTGATAGACATGTTCACAGGTAACAATCAGAGCCTCAGCAGAGTTCATGTTAAAGTTGATGTCAAAGATGAATGATCAAATGTAGAAGAGATGAACATAAAAAAGAGTACGATTCATTGGGGGCTTTTAAGAGAGATTTCCCGAGCTACAGGCAGATTGTCACGGAGAAAAATGCCAAGGCCATGTATGTGAAAAGACAAGTCCTTATGATTGACAGAAAAAAGAGTCGTTAGATGCAGGGTCATCCTCAAGCGCAACTTGATACTAACACTGCAACTCCAATTATCAACTGTTGATGGAGCAACTTCTTGAAGTTGCTAGCAAAGAGTTTGAATTCATTTCCACCAATCGGTAGAAATGAGCACAACAGAGACAACTGTCTCAACAGAGACAACTAACAAATATTAAACCTATATAAGCATCTTATACTCATCAGACAAACAAAGACAGTAGCGAGACCAGTATTTATTGCCCTAAAGCAAATACGGGAATACAGGCAGCACGGTATTCACAACAATAGGTAAAGAAAGAACATAAGACCGGGTGGTATACTCTACCTAAACCTGAAAAAAATTATTGGTTTGACAACCAGTATTTTTATCAAGACAATAACTTTAGATGTCATTCAAAGCTGAAGTGGTCTTCCTCCCCATGAGGCAAAGACTGACCCCACCGGAATCCAATTATTTATTGTCTCGTATATTTGACAAAATTTTACTAGGTCTAGAGCCCAATAACTTTTTGAAAGGGCAGGTTTACAATAATTGCTCATGCAAAATAGATAAATAATAACATAATTGACACCATAAAAAATCTTGCATATAATGACTTTAGTGCCAAAAGAAAAACATCAAAAATTTATAAATTACCAAGAATAAGTGATTTAAACTACAGCACTCAGTTTAATAAGATATACCTAGATAAGGCTCGTTAAATTTCACATATGTTGATACTGCTATTACTTTTTGGGAACTATTATAAGAATTTCACTTTCAAGGTCATTAAAGTTTTAGCTATAGAATTTGAGAAACAAATTATTTGTTATTCAAGTACAATAAAGCAAAGTTTCATGGAGAACAAATATTTATCAAATATGTGAAATAAGCTTAATAATTTAGCAATTTTAACCTGTCTCTTTGCCAATATTCTTCTCGTCATTGAGGGCCTCAAAGATGGCCTCTGCTGCAAGTATTCCACTCTTCATAGCACCATGGGTGCCTTTGATTTTTGCGACGTTCATGAATCCAGCGCTACAGCCGATTGTGCAACCACCTGGGAAAGAAAGTCTAGGAAGCGACTAAAAAAACATCAAAAATAAACACTTATTTGTGAGTGGCTAATAGCTCCACTCCCATATTTTAACTTTTCAAAGAATTTATAACCTAAAAATGTATACAGAAATGTAAAAAAAAAGCACCGTATTTCATGATTAAGTTTTCTTAGAGAAAATTTCACTACTGTTTAATCAAGTTGTCACCACCAAAAATGAATTCAACAACTATATCACAATCATAACACGTGATGCTAACAAATAAGTCAAAGTATGTCTGTAAGATTCATAGGATTTTGGCCGATATCAGGAGTGGCTCTTTAAAAATTTATTAAATTTATATCATGAAACCCTCCAGAATTCCAAAGTGTCATTGCGAGATCAATCTGGTTTACTCTGCAAAATCCTAAAATTCGAAACTTCGTTAAAAGGTGATTACTACCAAAAGAAGAAACTCCGAATTTATCACCATAAAATAATAGCAAGCTTCAGGAAGCCTAACACAACAACCAAACTCTAAGAAGCATCTTGATATAAAAGAAATTGAACCTTAATTTCAAGCATTTACACCAATTAATATAAAAAATTGAGTATACTTATTCTTTTCATCATAAGGGTGATCATATAAAAGAAAGAGCAAAATAAAGCCTTTAGTATTGAAAGGTATCCTATAAAGGAGTAAATACAAGGATAAAATTAAAATGGATAAAATATACATTTTCTCTTCGATTTCAGGAATATTGGCTTGGATCACAATTGTACATCATTCAGCATTTTACCATCTCATCTTTCTCTATCCTTGTCAACTTCTTCACCTGTCACAGTGTCTAAATTTTATGGTGGTAACAAAACGATGTCTATATTGTCTTCTTATTCATCAGTCTATTGAGCCATTATCTTTTCTACAGTTTCAACCGTGGAATAAAGACATTTAAAATTTAACTTTCACCAATTAAAACTTTTGTTCTACAACAAAACTGCTGTGTTCGAAAAGTCCGCAATGCATTATCACATTATCAATAGGAGATTAATGTTGCCAAGTAATATTTTGATGCAAAATATTTTTTCAGCCATCTACTTATTGAGTTTGTACAAAACTTGAACTTACTAGCATTTTTCATTACTATTTTGTACAGAAATTTAAAAATTGCCCATATTTGTGGTATTTTGGTACTTAAAATAAGTCAATAAAAAAAATTCTGATTTTAAAGTTTTTTTTTTTTTAATTAAATAGCATATTTACTATATGTTTGAAAATATTGAAATAAAAAAACAAATGAATTCTACCATAAAAACCACTTACCTGATACCCGCCTTCATTAAGAGCTCTTGCACCATAACCAATTCTTGTACCACCCTCAAATGTAGGAAGAATAGACGGATGTGTCTTCCAGCGCTAAAAATATATTCAACTTGCAATACTGTAAAACCCTGATTATAAGCTCACCTCACTATTATTTAATAAATGAGAATCGAGACCTTTAGTACAGAAAAATTTAAAGTCAATTTTCTGACGTAAAATTTCCTTTTAGTAATATTAAGTAAAGATTTCAGGGCTTTAACAAAAAAAAGTTTTACTCGTATTGACCAAAGGTCACATATATTTAAAAATCAGGGATGTGAAGCCATGAAACAAAACAAAATCGATAAGAAGCTAATTATTAGTTTAATTATTTTTCTAAAATAAAATTTTTGTGCTGTAAGAATTTCAGGCTGCAGTAGCTGTGCTTGCTTCCCTTGTTGCATAAACAGTATCATTGATATCAACTGTCTTCCAACCAGTTTTTAAGATATTTTTTCTTTTATCCGACCAAAACAATTGTACAGAGTTTTCATAGCATTCCCATTCTTTAAGCTTCTTAAACGAACCATCTGTCGCAAGATAAAGGGTTATAGCAGACAGGTGGTATGTTTTTAGCACCATGGCTATTTTAATGGCAAAATTTCGTAGCGCATATAATACCTTCAATGTTTTCAGAGCTTTAAAAGCATCCAATGTTTAAAGACTCCTTTGGCTTTTTTTTCGAAGAACTTTTGATTTTTTTATGTAAGAGCAAATTTCTCTTTCTCTTGGTAAAGATAGGATTTTTTTCTTTTTTCCTCCTACAACTTGGAAGGCTGTACGGTTGTTTTTTTTATATTTTGGATGTGAGAAAAGTAAAGGTCTGAATTAAATAATTATAATAAAAGGAAGTTTTTTAGTACCTGAAACTCTTGATAAGGTGACAAGTAGGGATTTGTGTAATCTAATCCAACCTTAAACAATAATAATTTAATTAAAGATAAGAGACTAAGAATAATATAATGGAATTTTTACATCAAAGTATTAATATTTTTTATTTGCTGATTCTTCCCATGTATATTACCCCAATTTGATAATATAAAACCAGTATATGCCAATCTTTCGAATTTAAACCTCTTTAAAAAAGTTTTCAAAGGTTTATGAAGAACTGTCTCAAGCACTATTACATTAAGTTATGTTGGAATAAAATAATATACCATAATATAATACTAAAACCTTTTTTCCTTATAAAATATATCTCAATTCAATCCCTGCGAATATTTTCCTGTTATTCAAATTCACAAATAAGCCATTTTTGTTTATGTTTCCATAGTGATAAAACTCATAACTGAGGTTCAATTCATAGCAGGTTAAAGAGGAATGAATTTTGCCCTTGTGCAAGGAATTAAGCTTAAATGTGACATTAAATGATGTAAAATCAAAATGAGTTGATTAGAACATCTCTTTTCAAAGCAGAAATATAATCCAAACTTACAACAAAGCCAGCAGAAACAAGAGGTCCTTCATCCAAATGATACAAAAATGAACCACCATATGTGTCGGATGGCTAAAGTTATAGTTAAAATATTTTAATTTTTCAAAATCAAATTTAAAACTTTTTAACAAACCACTCAGAGGTTTTTTAAACTTTGCTAAACAACTTATGTGAAAACAACTCACTTTACTTGGAAGCTATCAAGTTGGTCCGATTTAATTCTAGCACTTAAATTGACTTTGACAAAAAAAAAACTTGAATTTGCGCTAAAGAGACATAGACACAGCCAACAGCTAAGTTAAAGACTATTTTTAGTGCTGGGAACTAGAAATCAATACAAATCACAAGGCATACAAGCAAATTATTCAAAACCATTAAAAAATATTAAATTCGCAAAGACGAGAAAATTTACATAAGTACTTGTATTTAATTTTTAAGATTTGAAATTTAAATCAATTTTTAATGAAATTTGATTCAAATAGTAGAAGCAGCTGCAGACTAAAGTTCTATTCAGGCAATAAATATGGGTACTTGGTGGGATATTTCATAGTGTTATTCAATGTTTACATATATTGGTACCATTTTATAAAATTTTAAAAATGATTTTAAACTATTATCTAATAATATGGAAAAGCAATTTAAAAACCTTTTCGAAAAAAAATTAGATGAAGGACAAGATAATTAACTTACTAGTGGCCAACCAGCAGTGTGTATGACAAGACCAGGTTGGTGTTTGCTCGGATCAATCTCCCACAACTAAAAAGAGGAAACAAGGCAGATTGCTACCTATAGGAAAGTAGCAACTAACTTAATTGGAAAAATATATACCGTAATTAATTGAATATATACCTCTTTAATAATTAGCCCTTTACCTTCCAATGGGATAGTCCGAGTTTCAAACAGTAACTTAAAGAGAAAATATAAATTTTTCACATGGGTTGAAATATAGTTGATTATTAATGCTAACTTCATGCCAAGCTAATTTGAGGTATTTTCAAAAACCATGTTGTTATGTTCAGGGATTAGGCAATTTTAAAAGTAAATACGTAATTTCTAGATGCTCTAAGTAAACCATAAATTTACAAAAATAGCAAGTACATAAATAAAGGAATAAAATAGCAACTCTCAAATTACCCAAAATAATGTCTAATATTAAATTTCAAAAGAAAAAATACAACCTAGGATCACAAACAAGAAATTTTGGTAGGCATGAACATAAGTGAAAAGGAACCTTCCTATAAAAAGATAATTTAAAAAAAATCAGGTTAAAAAAATATAATAAAAGGGGTGAAGAAAAATATATGAATTAATCTTCTGTTCCAAATTTAATCTTGGCATTGAATGATACAAATTTGATAACAATCTAAAACACGTTGACATGCCTAAATTCCAACGTAAAATTTAGATATCATCTAAACATTTTTTAAAAGAAATGAATGTAATAAATTTCAACTCATTTTTGGTCTACACCTAAAAAAAAGACCCTCCATGCAAAAAATAAATAAAAAGAAAAATATTGAAAAGCAGATTTCAAGAAAATTCAAAATGGTAGAATAAAACAATATTTTCGGTGGATACTAATTATCCTTGAGTGTAATACTGAAACTCAACACAGTTTTACAGAAAATTAAATGGTTCAAAACATTTTCTCTACAAGCTTTCAACTTAAAGCAAAATATTACGAAGAGAAATCAACAAATTTCGAGAAAATTTTAGGCTTAAAATGCCTCCTTTACCACTAATTTCATTGATATTATTGATTGATAGAATTATCATGCAAAAAAATATATTGACGAGTTGATCATATTTCTATTTTGCAATTAAAAAGTGCTTTAATGACCCTTTATCTTAATGATAAAAGTAGGGATTACACCTTGTGTTATTTAACTTTAATCTAAACTTTAAAAGTAAATCACAGACAAGTTTTGATAAAATTACCTTCCATGTTTGTTTAAACTCTGTGTTTAAATTTGCAAAAAAAAAAAAAAAAAAAAAAAAAGGAAATTTTTTGAAAAATAAATTTTCTAGCTATCTTTATCAAAAAAACCAATTTTCGAGACAATGTATAACTCTGAAGGCGAAACAAAACTTTGTATGCAAGATTTTACCTCTTTTAGACCAATTCCATAGGTTTGTTGACATGAGTTGTTTCGTAGATTGAACTTATTGAAAATCTGCTTTGAAAGATGGCCATGACATCCTTCTGCAAAAACTGTTACTTTAGCGTGTAACTCCATACCGCGTTCAAATGTATCCTAAAGACAATTAAAAAAACAGCAATGCTTATTTTGAGGCCTATAAATTGGGTTTGACTAACAACGACTACTAACTGAAGAGAATAAAAAACAAATCCAAGGGAACAAGTACTAGTAATTAATTGACATATAGATAAGTCTTGGACTGTAGATTTTCAAATTTGAAGTGACAAAAACACTGTTTCAAATCCAGTCACATAACAGCAATAAAACATTAATATACATTTACATTAATTTTATAACCAAATAAGAATATCTAGTACTAGAAAATTTTTGATTTTTAGGCAAAAATGAAAAGCTTTAGTATGTAATTCGCTTACCTTAGGTGAACCATCTTTATGTATTCCAACATCTGATGTGGCGATTCCTTTAACACTTCCATCTTCATGATATAGAATCTAAATTTAATATTAAACTTTAACCCTTGTGATACAGATTGGGAAAGCATAAAAGTATAACACGCATACGATGCATAGAAAAAATACCTCAAAATGTTTCGTATACTATTTACTTGCATTGGCATGAAACATCATTTTCTAATTATATATATATATATTTATTTAAATATATATATATATATATATAAACAATTATATACACACACACACACACACATACATACACACAAACACACAATACAATGCACACAATACAATGCACACATACAATACATACATACTATACATACAATACATACATACACGCAACACACGCAACACACACAACACATATATATATATATACAACGAAAATCTTTTTATGAGTATTGCCATCAGCTAGAAACGGGAACTAATTTTTTTATGAATTTACTTTCATAGCTGAAAATTATTCATTTTATCATTCGGGGTAATATCCAAAAGTTATAATTATTTTAGAGGGTAGGTTTTTTTTTAGGGTATTTTTTTTTTGTCAAAATGTTGCTTAGCAACCACAATATATTAATACGTAATATTTTAGTAAGCAAGGTGTTTTAAATTCTTCTAGTATGAAAAAATATTATGTAATTATATGGAATATGCAAAATGTTCAAATGAATAAAGTTATGCTTTATACTCTGAGGCTCATGACATCTCAGCAGATCTACAATGAATTAATTTATAAATTTAAAATTGTCACAAAAAGTTGCTTAGTCATCGTAATATGCAAAGTGTAGGTATCACAGCAGAGAATTTGGTTTGAGGTCAATCTTTTCTATCAAAGTTGCTTAATAGGTATATGTTTTTATAACTACATGTAAATATGAGCTTGTTTCTAATGTTTAATATGCTATTTTAAAGTTAAGAAATTTTTTTGAACAAAGCGAGCATTTTCTGGTCAGCTGGGAATACACACCAAAATATTTGAATATTTATTCATTTAATAACCGAAAAGTTATTTGTTTAAAGTTTAAAGTTATACTGTTTAATGTTCCAATATTCTGTGCTGTTTTTGTGTTTTTTGATTGTAAATGACTTTTATGGTTGGTTTAGCTTGACTTAATGGTGGGAAGGAAGCTCCAACTATACTTTTCCCTTCTCAAGTGATGCAGCAGAAGATATAGTAGCCCGGTAAGCAATGTTCTTTTTGATTACTTTTGGTGTTTAGTATTTAATTGTTGTTCGAGCTTCTTATTGTTTTTACTTTGGCATACAGCTGTAGCTTATTTTGACGTCGCTTTTATTGAAAAATTTTCTAAAATTACGTTTTGGGAGACAAATTTTGTCAATGACACTGTTTTGCTGATTATATCAGATGATTTTCTGCCCTTTTTGATGATTTGTCAGGGTATATATATTTGACTTTGAAATTATGTCCATTTCTATTTAGGGCTACTTAAAATTGTGGCTTGCTTTCATTGAATTATTCTTGGTTTGACGAAAGTTTTGATAGACATTTTTCAATGGATTTTACGATATTTTTAAATTAATGTGAACTTAGTTCAGTAAATTTTCTGGTTTTCCAAACGGTTTCAAAGTTCCATTATTAAGGTTTAGTGTTAAATCAAGAGAAAGTTAACAATACCTTTTGAAAGCAATTTTTATGTTTTTCAGATTTTGGACCAATTCAGTTTTCTAATACATCAAGTCCGTCGTCCCAATATAGCCCAATATTCTATACTGGGATTACTTGTTCTAATTGCATTAAAAATTAGCAGGGGCTGATCTAAGTCCAAAATGACATCGATACGTCGCTTTTGGGAACATTGAATTTGGGAGCTTTTTTTAAAAAACATAGATAAAACAAAATTAAAATAATATTTGTTTTTACTATACTTCAGTAGTATCTTTTGCAGTGGAACGTTTTTCTACTTTCATTTTCAACATTACTATTTAACTGGTTGCCGAACCTTAAACTTATTTTTACACCACATGTCGCCAACACAGAATGTAATGTACCATGTTGTACACAGTTCTAATTTTGTAAAAAGTAATCTAAAAGAAAATAAGTCTATTAAGTTGTGAGCCCAAATTATTATGTATTCTTAAATATTTTAACCTATGTAGTTTTATCTAGAACTGTCTACTACAAGAAGTTCGAAACATATTATGATTAAGTGATGGAGAATATTGCGACCTTAAAACTATATTATTTACTTTGTACTTAATATTGTGGGATTTTAATATTAAATATGTAGTTTTTACTTTGTTTCTTTCTCAAAATCACTCCAAAACAAAAACGTATCACTAAATGAATAACACTTAAAATTAAAACTTTATAAAGAACCTTGCTTCTTATAACAACTCGAATAATATTTTCTAACAAAATTGTATCTTCTTTTTTGAATGTTTTTGTTTGATGCTAATGTACAGAATAATAGCACGCACACTTCGATTGATTCAATGGACGTTGACCACATTATTTGCAAATTCATAATCATAATTGCTGCATGCATGTGGTCGACAGTGTTTTGCTTAAATTTGAATATTATTTTTCTTTTTTTCAAATCTGTAAACAAAATAAAGCTTGTAATCATTATTCCTTTGTTGGATTGGATAATTGATTTCAACATAAAAATAACAGCGAATCGCTTTGATTCGTTTTAATAAACTTGTGTAAAAGACTTAGGTGATCGAGAATAAATTGGAAAATGGAAGAATTATAAAAGGAATTTAAGTCATTTTAAGCAGTTCTTAGATTCAGAAGGGCCAAATAGTGAAAATTCGAATCCCACTGGACTTAATCCCCAAACTTAATTGAGAAATAATTTTTTTCGGCTAAAGCTGCCCAAAATAATTTTCTGAATCAGCCCCTGATTAGCTACGAGTTTGCATACCTTGGCACCATCATAAATTCTTTTTCTACGTGAAATAAGCTATCTGTTTTCTTGATCCATTTTTCGTTATGGCTAAATAATAATGATTTGCTAGAAATGTATACCATTTTTCATTTCACGGTTGACAGACGTTAGATTATACCACAAATTTTAAGTCATTACTTTAGAGTATATGTTAAAGTGAGTGGTAAAATTCTTTAAAATTAAATTTTATGTCTTAGAAAATGTTCATTTAGGAAATAAAAATATCAGGTGAGAATGTCGTCAAACATAACTTTATTCATTTATAAAGCTTTTGCACATCGGAAAAGGCACTGAAAATACCTTCATGTTCTATACAATTTAATGTGCTTCAAAACGCCAACCCATGTAAAAGAACTTCTACGACTTGTAAATGATCTGTTAAATATTATGAAGAATGTAAAGATTTGTGAAGTTATTAGCAAATTTAAAAATAAAGTTATACGATAATATGATATGCAGAGGGTAAGAAAATTCAAAAAAACATTTACATCCGCCGACAAAACTTCACATATAAAAATTGTACTGTGAAGAACAAAAAAAAACTTTTAAGTAACGCAATAACAATTAAATAAAAAAAAAAAAAATGCAGCCCAAAAATAAACAAAATAATCAATAAGGATGGCAAAAAAGTTGCTAAATAATACAATGGCCCTCAACCCTTTAACAGTCCCTGACGTAATATTATGTTGAAGGAAAATGGTACTAAAATGTCCGTGACGAAATAATATGTCGAGTGACTTATGGGCTGAAAATGTACCTAACATCATTATGTCCATGTATATTAGTTTACTTTGCTGTGCTTTTGACGTAATATTATGTCTGCATTTTCGGGGTTTTGGTTTTTTATGACATAAATCTTTTAAATTTAATAATACTCATATAATAAGCAGCACTTTACACCCTAAAAAAAAAAAAAAAAAAAAAAATTGTTCAGGCACCTCATTTTCAGTAGAATATACCGCGCAAGAATTGCAAGAATTCATGTATAGTGATGATGGCAAGTTATTTTAACTGGCTGAGTATGGCTTTGAAAATAAAGAAATTGTATCTGATGTTTCAGAAAATTTTCAAAATTTTGAAACAAAAAAAGAAATAATTAAGTCAGACTCTTCTGATACAGATATAGAAGATATAGAAACAGAAAGTACTAAAGCATTTATCCCAGTATGGAGTGCTGATTCCCCAGTCAATAAAACAAGCTTGTCTTTCACTGCAACTTGTGAAGATCAGCTTCCTTTTTTTTGAACTATTTTTTACTGATCAACTTTGTACATACATGGCTGATCAAACTAATTTAACCACATTCAAGAATGAAACAGTGGTCGTCAAATGATTTAAATGATATCAGGAGATATATTGCTATCATATTTTAACAAAGAATTATTTGGAAACCAACATACAAACTATATTATACTGTGAATCCTCTTTTGAAACACCGGGTATAAAACAATTTTTATCATACAACCGATTCAAGCTTATTGAAAATTTTATACATTTTGTTGATAATACTACATTGCCACAATTGTACCCACTAGCTAGTAAAATAAAACATGTATGGGACTATCAAAATGAAAAGTACACGGAGTGTTACACTCCTGATCAGAACATTCCAGTAGATGAATCACTTATGCTTTGGAAAGGTCGCCTCCTGTGGAAGCAATGATACGTAGTAAAAGAGCTAGATTTGGCATTAAGACATATGTTTTGTGTTAGTCTAGAAGTGGATATATTTGGAAATATGTTTTGTATACTGGGTCAGAGCTAAAAAATGCCCTGAACCCTGAGTACAAATACGTTGCCACAAAAATAGTTATCATGCTGATAACTATTACTTGATAAAGGTTACCACCTTCATATTGATAATTTGTACTCATCGCTTGAACTTTCAAAACTACTTTTGAGTAGAAATACCAATATCATTGGCACTCTCCGTAAAAACCGTAAATTGAAAAACAGAAAAGTTGAAAAAAGATGAACGAATAACATTGTATCAGAAAACAACCAATACTATGGTGACACGTTGGAAAGATAACAAAGGTAATTTTTCGAGGTTGTAAACCTACAAACATCCCTCTAGTTATTAATAGTTATAGCATGTATATGGGAGTGTTGATAGAAATGATGAAATGCTTACATCATATGAAGTCAAACGTAAGCATTTAAAAAATGGTACAAGAAAGCGTTTTGCCATTTATTGAATCAAGCTGCATTCAATGCACAAATTATATCTTTCAAGATAAGTGGTACGTTGAATCCATTAAAATTTCGATAAGCGATTATATCGCAAGTGTTAAATATAGGGTGCGCTATGCTAAAAAATCAAGTCATGCTAGATTAGGGGTGGACAACCCAATGAAATTGACCGGACGCCTTTTTCTGAGCTCTGTACCAGAAACTAATTCAAAAAAAAATTCCTTCTAGAAGATATGTTGTCTATGCCCACCTTGAAAACATCACAGTTTATGTGCATAGAATGTGATGTCGGACTCTGTGTCGCACCATGGTATAAAAATTACCACACGTTAAGTGTCTTCTAATATGAATTTTTAAATATTTTTAACAAAATATTTTTTGGAGTAAATTTAATGACTATAAATTATCGATAAACCCAAAATTAAAGCATTTCTTAAAAATAATAAAATTATCTAATTTTTTTTTTAAATCATTGGAAATTTAAGACCCACCAACTCAAAATTTTTTGAACATTAAGCACCCACAACTCAAAAAAATAGTGGAATGTTAAAGGGTTAACCCTTTCTGCTCTCAGCTTAAATCGGCAGTAGGTCTAAACTCAAAATTTTCTGACCTACTTTAATTAAATGGCTACAAAAACTGAACTACTAAAGATCATTTAAAAACTTATGGCTAGTTTTATTTTTCTCATAGCTTTCAAAATATATTAAGGGAAAAAAATATTTACATTTTTACCAGTCATATGTCCAAAAATCTTCTTTTTTTTTTGAAAAATGCAACAAATTGACTTTGAAGTAAAAAATAAATATGGCAGATGGTTATTCATATCTTCATTTTGTTAGGCAATGTAGACAAACTAAATACAAAACAAATGAAAAAAACTTCAAGTAAAAATCTTCATCTAAACCTAAAATACACCAGCTTGCCTAAAACTGTCAAAGTAAAGAAAAACAAAATGGTGATCGTATTAAATAAGATATCTAAGATCTCATCACTATCATTATTTAACTTTTTTGGAGCTGAAATGAAACAACAACAATTTCTCTACAGAAAATGGTATTCACAAGCGCTTTGCGACACGTTACGGCAAAATTAATCTGGAAGTAATAAGTCAAAAAAACATAGAATATTCAGGCGTCAAAGGCACCCAAAAACACCCTCAAATCAATGAGCCATACTACGGACCATTAGTCCACTCCGGTTAAAAGTCTTGAGTCGCACTATGAACCCTTAAACTGGAAAGGGTTAATCATATCATACTCAACAGAAACAACTAATCTGTCATTGCATTAAAAGATCACAAACCTAACTACTAAAATGATCCTACAGTAATTTATTAATACTTCAAAAAATGAAGTACACCTTTACCTGAATACCCAAAAAAAAATTCCAAGACCTTTATAAAATTCGATAGTTAAGAATTTTACCACTCAATTTTACAAAACCTACTGAGTAATGCATGAGTAATCCCACTTAAAAATATTGGGCTATATTGGGTTTACCGTAATAGAAAAATGAGTGGTCCAAAAGTCGAAAAGCTCAAAAAATATATTCAAACAGTATTTAACAATGGAAATTTTAAACTGTTTGTAAAACCAGAAAATTTACTAAACTAAATTTACATTGAATCAAACCACATCTAATATATCAAAAGATATTTCAAAATCCATTGAAAACCATCCCTCAAAATTATCATTAAAAAAGTATTCAATACTTGAATCAAGAAGTATTTAATAAATCCAAACCACAATTTGAAGAAAAATGAATAGACCATGAAGAAATTACCTGGTATAAATGAGCTCATATCTACATGTAAACATAAAAATTCTGACCTATCAAACAACTTTGATAATAAAGAATGGCGACAAACCAAATTTAGTGCTACGATACCCACACATTACAGATTCGGATGTACTTGTATTTATACTTTTTCAACAAATTTATTATATACCTTTTTAACAAATTTAAATTAGTAAACCATTTCACTGAAGATCTGTTGAAAATGCCATGAAACTCAGAGTATGAAACATAAGTTTATTAATTTTGAACTTTCAAACTTATGAAAATATAATTATATCCCATACCAGATTTAGAAAAATTTTTCATTTTTCCAAGTTTCATACCACTTACAGAATATTTACAGTTAAATAATGTACAAATGGAAAAAAATTCTAAAAAAATTAATTAAATTTCTAGTTAAGACAACATGAAATGCAGGATTTTTTGTGGCGTTTTTTTTTTTTACTTTATCAGTTATCAAAATCTAAAGCTTTGATACACTGTATGGAAGGTGTTATTTTAAAATTTTCTGCTGACGTTTTAGGATTTTGATAGAAATTAATTTTCTTTAGAAAATTCATTACCGTTTTCACATGACTGAAACTTTTTAATGGTTTTCATATTTTAGCCTAAATCTGCTGCACCCGGCCTTAAATATGAGACATGGTCACACCATATTTTTGCTTCATAATTTATGTTAGATTACAGACACTGACTATATAACCGACATTAGATGTCATTACAATTTTGATACTTTTTTGTTCTATGGGTAACATTAGGATCTTGTTATGAGCACCTATGACGGATTTTATGCTAACGATAAAACTATAACTAGCTTTTACATTGCTCCTTCTTAATATTTTCCTGAACTATTGTGCATGCAAAAAAAGATTTCCAATCAGGTTTAAAATTCTTAATGTTTTATGTTCAATTTTTCTTAACAAAATAAAACAGCCTCAAATGTGATAGACTTAGATATTTTTTCATTGGCAGATAAAACAGATAACCTTTTTAAAATTGCTACTAGAAGGTCACCAATCATATTGGGATGTTATTAATGTAGCTTACTTAGTTTTCATGTTTTTCAAAGGGGCAAAATGTACCATCTTTACGAAATTTACACGAAATTTGCAACTCAAGGGTATCATCCTGAAATATCGATTACATTTTCTCTTTTATACACTTGGATTCTCCAACACTGATGATTTTTTTAGCAAGTGGTAAGCCATCATCAGGATAAAAGCCAAAATTTCTCATGTCAATATGTTGTTCTAGCTGACACAAAAAATAGTTACCTACAAGTTCACATACTTCGACACGATCATATGGATCCATAGTTACATCAAAAAGTTGACTGTTAAGTTTAATCCAACAACCTACTGTGCAGAACAATAACGGGTTTTGGGCATACAGAATGAGCTTTTTTTCTTCGCTGCTAATATGTAGATGGTTTTCTGTGAAATTTAACACATTCTCTAATAGTTCTCTTGATATTGATGAGTATTATACTGAATTACATAGATTTTTAACTTTCAATATAAAGGACTTCTACGCTATATTCCTTGAATAATCCTGGAATCTTGCATAATTTACAAAGCAAAAAAAATTGAAACGTAAATGTAATTTTTGTCTTTCTGAGAAGTTTGTGATAAAATGCCCCAAAATAAATGTTCATATTATATAAATTCCAGTCAACACAAGAAAAAATTCATGCTTAGAAAATATAATAATTTCCAATTGTCCAGGCTCCGTTTGGAACACGTGCAAATATTGATCACTTACTTTATGAATTTTTATAATCATTAGAAGAATCCGGCCTATCTATCTTCATGTCTTAGAAGCAAGCTTGTCAGGAATGCATTTATATGAAATATTAATTAAGTTTAAATCTAGATGAGGGTGGATGAGTACTAGTAAAAAAAATCTATTTTCAAACCTCACTTGCAGCAATACCAGAATAAACCTCTACTTCAAGTTCTTCTGCTTGTTCTCCCAACCACTTGACAAAATTACCTAGACGCACTAGATAATTACCGTGGTTGTACATCGGAAGGCCTGTAATTAAAACACAATTTTACACCCTTCACCCACAGAATTTTCAAAACAAAATTCATTACGTTGTTTACCTTTTAGAAAATTAATTTCATGTCTAATAAGTCCTAGTGAGTTTTAAGAATTAAAGATCACTTTCGTAGGAAAATTGTAATGTATTATAATTTGTCTATTAAAGGATTCAAAACAAATATATTTAATATTTAACATTCAATTTGTTAATAGCAATAATCATCTAAAGGAGCACAATTAAAAATTAACATTAAAACATCAACAAGATGATCATTTTTTTCACCCTTATTGCTGGATTATTTTGACAAAATTCCTTACAGTTTTTTCTTTTTTTTCCCAATGCAATAGGAACTAGCCTTGAAGAATGAGGCTCTGTTAAATGAAATATATTTCTTTTCAAGCTGAGTAAACAATCAAGTTGTAACAATTGGTAAATCAACATTGGTACCATATTGGTCAATTATCGGGTACCGCCAGTTTGATGCAAAAAAAATTACACCTACTAATTTTGCAACTATGCGGGCAATAAATGCTGCAATATTTCTCAAATAGCAAAATAGCTTCTTGTTTATAAACATGGTTTACATTGAAATTTGAGTCTCCAAGTCTTTCCTTGTTGTAATTCTTTCTGTCTGGAACAAATAACTTCATTATTAAAAATCCAATTTATCTTTTCAATGAACCATTTATAAGGCTATGTTTTGCTTGTATTGTACAAATTCCTTATCAGTTTCCACTTACTTTTGACAAAGTGTTCAGTAAATCATTTCCATAACGACGTAACATACCTTACTTAAAAAATTAAACTTAAGTTGAGGGTTGTAGGTGTGAATGGAAGTTATATGGCCTGTGATTTTGTTTATACACACATGCATTCACAAACACACACATACACATCTCATGCTCATCTGCCAGAGATTTTTCTTATTTTTACAAAAACATTCTTTTTTTAAAGTTTAAGGTTTCACTGCCATTATAAAATTATATAACTGCACTGTGTCCAAATATTTTTGCAAATCACATAAATAAATAATATATACAGATATCAAATATTTGCCAATGATAATAGTATTATAAAGAATAACCTTTAAACACAGGAAGTGAAAAAGCTCTTTTTTCTGTCAAATAACTCATTTTATCAATTGTAACAGAAGTGTGCAAAGGTGCCTAAAAAATAATAAATATAGTTTTAAAACAATTTAATTAACCTTTTTTTTGTAAAAAGATGTATGTATGTGCATATGCATGTATGCATGTATGTGCGTATGTATGCGCGTATGTATGTATGTGTGTATGCGCGTATGTATGTGTGTGCATATGTATATGTATGTATGTATGTATGTATGTACGTACGTACGTACGTACGTACGTACGTACGTACGTACATACATACATACACACTTTAGATTCAGATTTAACCTAAATTCAATAAATTTTTTATGAACTTTAAAAAAAATTTCACACCTTTTGAGGCTTTGGTCCTGAAAACAAAAGTTATGGTTACAAGGGTCAAAAGATGCATCTTAAATTCTACAATTTCATGTAAGATTTTTAAAAGAGGGCAATGAAAAATTTTAATTTATAAATTTATGCCAAAAGACAAAAATTTTAAGTGATATGGAGGATACTTCTACTCAATCTAAATAAGAGTGGCTCATTAAAAACCAGACCAATTCCAATTTCAAACAACTTAAAGAGCAGATTTTTTAAATGTTTTGATCTGGTTAGCAATACTGATTCGAAAAAAATAGCCACAATTTACAGTAATGAAAAATACTCACATTCTTATCTTTCCAATTGGGTATAAGCTCATCCAAAGCGCTAGTTTCAATACAGGCTCCAGACAGAGTGTGTCCACCTAAACAAATTTAATATAATTTGCACTTTAACAATGCTTGACTTTATCAATCAGCATTTCCTAGTCAACTGCAAAAAATGCTTTTTAATAATTTGAATAAATTTGATACAAAAATCTCCCTTAAACAAAGTAATAACTCCTTAAACCTTCTGTTTTATGCTTTTCACTCACTAAAATCACAAATCCCTAATGTAATAGTAATATAACTAAAGTTTTTAAAAAAATTGATTAAATAATGTTTCCCTATAGAAAATTTCTAGGATTAAAATAAATATATAACTTATAAAAAGTATTAAGAGAAGACTGAGAGTTGCTTCTTCTTTTTATATTTCATGAAAAAAGTGACAAGATTAGAAAGAAAAAGCCAAAAAGGCTAGCATATTCCACAAGCAAAAAAAAAAGCAAGCAGTGAAAAAAAAATATTGACGTACGTCAACAATAATAGCAAGTTTTTCAAATTGAAAATATGAGAACTTTTCCTAAATTTTATGTTACATTAACACTTTAAAAAAGTGAACTATAAGATTATGGAAAGCAAGTAAAGCCACCACTAAATTTAAAAAAATACATACTTAGTGAATAAAACAAATAGTTGAGCTGAACACTGTGTTCAAAACTTTGCTAGTGAGCAATGAGGTATATCATGAGGAAATTAAAGTGTCATCTTGTGTATGCAATGGGTAAAATAAAATTGCCATTTATCCATGATTATTGTTAAAAAAAAGCAAAATTTGTTTGTAACATTAATTTTTTGACCAGCAAATTTATTGTTACATTACCTTAAGCATAATCAGGATACGATACTTTATACAAAACAAGACAAATTCTTGATATGGTCGTGCCTAAATTCAAATCTGTCAATTTATTCCATCAAAAAGAATAATCTTTAGTATAAAAGCAAGGATCTTCACAAAAACTAAAGCTGATTATGTCTATAGCTTCTCAATAGACATATATTGGAAAGTCTACTAAAGTTAAAGCAGATTTATCTGGAATAGTAGTTTGTGAACTCACAAAAAGTTTTATTAATTATTTATATATTTTATACCTTGACAACTTATACATAAAAGCTAATTTACTGCCACGTCTTTATGAGCAAAAGACCTATGTCATTGGCACAGCTCATGTAGATAAATGTGCCTTTCCAAAACACCATTATTTTGGGGAATGGTTTTTGCTTACAATTAACCAGTCAATCCGCTCAAAATTTACAAACGGTTTTCTGGGAAGAGAAGGGTTTGTAGTTGGACTAATCGGTGAACATAAAGTAGAGTGTATGCACCCAAAAAAATTTCTTGAACTTGGATTTAAGGTTGCTAGAATACACATTCCAATTGTTGGAGAAAAACCATTAGACTGCAAGTTTTTTTTCGACAAGTTAAAAATAAATTTAAAAAACAAGGAACAAAAACATGAATATTTGTTAAGATCTTAAATAAAGTGTTTTTATTTAAATTTAAAATTCATCTTTGTTTAGACAGTAAGCCATACTATTTGAGCAGTTGGTATATAAAAAAATATCATATATCCTTAGTTTTTTCTGTGATATTGTTTCTGTAAAATTTTATTTGATACTTGGTCAAAAATCTAGATTTTATCTCTGTGATCTGACCTTTACATGGCTATTTTGCAATTTTTTATTATCATTTAATTCAATTTAGTAATCTCCATGAAAGCTTTGCATTGAAAACACGTACTTATAGTGTATATACTACCATTTGTTGGATAAACCTTAAAGTTACTGATATAATGCAAATTCTTTGAAAGATTTCTAAAAGATTTAACCAATAGAAAACTATATATAACTTTTTATCAAGAAAACTAGAAAAAAATCACCTTTATTATATGCTTAAGAATAATGCATTTACAATTAAGTTTTTGCAAAGCTTTTCAGTTTTTCACACTGTTTATCTGCCTTTTTTGGAAAGTTACCATGGTAAAAATCATTCAGTTTTTCTTTCTACGTATTAAAAATCTTGAATGTATTAGCTTTCAGAAGATAAAACTTATATCATGCAGAAGCTAGGCTAAATGATTTTGACAACGTTATATTGAGTTGGCTCATATTATTTGGATCCCCAAATAAAATTTTTAGATTAGCATCTATCTTTGAAAAGTAAAATTGGAATCTGAAGATATAACTCTTACCTACTTCAGAAGCCTTTTCAACCAGACAAACACGCAAATCCATTGCTTTTTCATTTGCAAGTTGTTTTAGCTTTATAGCAGTACTCATCCCTGCAGGTCCTCCACCAACTATAAGGACATCCGTTTCATCAGTAACACGTTCCATGTCAATTTCTATAATGTAATATTTGTATAATAAATTACCTCAATGTCAGTGTTCTTAAACTCATTTTAACACATCTAAGCTGTTTTCGAAACCAGCATATGGGTTTGAAAGCCCAATTTAGTTTCACAAAGTCAAATGAATTCCCTATATAATTTCCTTCAAAAATCATCAAATCACCTAAATATGTCAGTCACTACGAAGGTTGTTTTACATCATAACTATGAATTCAGGTGATACAGCCCTGCGACAGTCTGACCTTGAGAATGTCATAAACAAAATTAAAATTTAATGTTGAATAACAATAATATAAAAAAATATATTTGTATATTAAAAATTATGATTTTAAGTGAATATTTGTTCACTCAATGAACTAATTAAAAACAAACCTTTCCATCGTTCATCTGATTCCCTTGGCATAACTGTATAATGTGTGGTGGTTTTGCGTCCAGTAGAAGCATTCCGAGAAAATGTTTGCAAATAGTTTACTGCTTGAAAGTGGACTAAAAATACAAGAAATTTTCCTATTTTTACTACTGAACTAAGAATTTGTGAAGATAAATACTATTTGAGTGACCATGCCCAATTTAAAAATATTCTATCATACTTACACATAGGCTATTTTAGGTTGTTTTGATGTTGGAATTCAGTCCCAAGCCCAAGATTTGGGCACCTAAACTCACAGAATTTATTTTCAAAATTTGATAAAAAATCTTTTGCACTTCCATTACCAAATTTTTTTCTATTTTAAACTTTTTATAAAACATTTTATTTCATGTAAACTTACATGTTTAAAACCCAGCACAAAATAATTTTTTTGACTCATTGAACAACCTTCTTTTGTTTTCATAACACTTCAACCATAATAAGAAAGTTTGCAGTTCACTCCAAAGGTGGATCTATGGTACTGCGTGTTAGGCGGCCGGCTAAGGAGAAGAATCATATTACTATTAAGGTGTATCTTACTTTAAATTTTATAAGCCACGGTTCTATGAGACGATAACATCATCTGCCGCCTGATTGCTGTCAAGGAAATCCATGGGAATGCAAAATTTTATGATTAAATGGCATAAATGGCCTTTTGATGCATTAGGCAAAATTTATTTCACCTAATATGATCTAGATGGGGAAATAATAGCTACTTGACTATGCAAGGTTTAAAAGAGCCTAGAGTAGCATGAAACGAAGTGATCAATCTGCCTAATGTAATCTGGACCTAGGCATAAACGGTCTGGAAATGAAGTGTGGAACATTATGCAAAATTTAAAATTAAAAGCTGACAAAAGTCTTCTGCACGAAACGCTACAACATCGTCTCTGCGTAACTATAATAATTTATTATGTCTGACATTTTTGATGAAGTCCAAAACAGCTTTACAAAGCAACAATGTGGTTTTCTTAGATGGGAAATGCAAGAAGTTCATCTATTGAGGTAGACACTATATCTTTACATTAGAACATTCTTTCAAGCAAAATGTTGATGAATATTAATGTAAAAACATACGTGAAAAAAAATGCTAAATCAGATAAATTTTACCTATTCAGTAAGTGATAAACTGTTTCTGTTGCATTATTTACCTAGAACTAACATGTTTTCCCATGTTTGAAACGTTAATTACCCCCACCCACAACCCCTCTTTCTGAAGTAGGTTCATCTGCTATGGATGATGTTAATGATTATACGAAAATTTGACTAATCCTGAGGTAACAATCCCAGAGGTGCTTGTCGTAAAATCTGATGAGTTTAATGTTGCAAATTTTCAAGAGCAACTAAATCAGTTGAAACTGAGAAAGATGGCATATCGTCAAAAAGTAATGGATCAAAAAATTTTCTTGGCTATGTTATTCAAAAAAAAAAAAATAATAATAATAATAAAAAGTTGTTTCTAAGTAAGTAAGTAAGTATTTATTCACTATCAATAAAAATTTTACAAAATAAATGTTAAAAACGTCGTTTTAAAAA
>JAUZNK010015807.1:0-22162 GCA_035046665.1 Euphysa ruthae | reverse complement strand
AGCGTGTGAAAAAATGGTACAAGAAAGCGTTCTGCCATTTATTGAATCAAGCTGCATTCAATGCACAAATTATATCTATTAAGAAAGGTGGCACCTTGAATCCATTGAAATTTCGATTAAAGTTGATATCACAAATGTTTGAAAAATATGGGGTGTGTTATTCAAAAAAGTCAAGTCGTGCTAGTTTAGGGGCAGACAACCCAATGAGATTGACCGATTGCCATTTTCCGAGCTATGTATCAGAAAATGATTAAAAAAAATCCTTTAAGATGTGCTGTCTGTGCCACCATGGAAAACGGCGAGAGTCACGTTTTATGTGCACAGAATGTGATGTCGGACTCTGTGCTGCACCATGCTTTAAGTGTCTTCTAATGTGAATTTTTAAATATTTTTTAAGAAATTATTTTTTAGAGTATATTTAATGATTATATATTGCTGATAAATCCAAAATTAAATTGTTTTTTGAAAATAATAAAATTACTCAATTTTTTTTTAAATCATTGTACATTTAAGACCCACCACCACAAAAATTTTTGAACATTAAGCACCCACAGCTCAAAATAATAGTGGAATAATGACAATAGTTAAAGGGTTAAAGTTCAATGAATGCAAACTTTTTTATGAGTTTTAAGTAATCTTGATATTTGTCGACAATCACTAATATTTTTAAGGCCAACATCAATAAACCAATAAAAATGAAAACGTAAGGGTGAAAAAAAGCAATGAAAATGAGTATGTAGACAAATAAAATTATATATTTACCTTAGTTTAAATTGTTTTTTCATGCAGATATAGTTAACTATATACACACCAAATTAAGGTGAGTGTTTTTGTTGCAGAACACATTAGAATTTTCCTGTTTTGTTTACATCAGCTTGTAACCATACTAAATTCATATTTTATGAAAATTGATAGATTGTCGCACGGTTTCTTTGCACATGATTCAAGTCAAGGTTAAATCTGAGAGTTAATATACATATGGACATTTTTAGAGTTTTTAAATCAGTTTTTATATATTTTTGTGTAAAAAACTTGATAAAATACATGTTATTGTTGTTGTACAAGTGAAATATTTTTTCTATTAAAATTCAAAATAGTGAATTTCAAAAATTAATTAGTTGTGTAATCTGTTTTAATCAGCATGATGTTTTTAACAAAAAAGCTATTGTTTTGCAAAATATTCAAAATATTTTTAATTTTATAAACTGTGAAGAGAGTTTCAATTCTTTTCTTAAGTAATAAATATTAAAGTGAGAGCCTTAGTCCTTCGTTCATTAATTTGTGATTTTGGAGGTATTTTCTATGTTCAGTTACAAAAATGAGAGCAGGTTGTCCATGTGAGTTATTGTAAGCAGATGTTTTTAGTAGCTGAATCTATGAAAAAGTTAGTTGGTGGATTTTACAGGGAAGGAGTATTTTTGCCAGTTTTGTTTACAATAGGTGCATAGAAAATATAGTGGTGGTGTTGGAAAGTTAACGAGCTGACATTTAGTTTGTATGTAAGCTTTGCAAAGTTGAGATCAAAAAATTTAAAATTTTGGATGAAGTTAGAGGATTTCAGAGAATATTTTTTGATATAAATTATACCTTTCTCCAATTTAACATCTGTTAATCACTTTTGTTTTTAGTTAACAAACTGACCAGGGGATGTTTTCACCCCAATACCCAATAATTGGAGACTTGTTTTTTGGCATTGGACCTAAATGTAGTTATTTTTTCATTAAAATTCCATTTTTTTGAAATTATTTAAAATCCATTCAGTCATTTTTTAAATTTTACATGAGGTTAAAGGAATATGCAGCGAAATTTTTCCTTGCATGGCCATCTATAAGTCTTTCTCATTTTTTGTTTATGGCCCAAATTTCAAATGTAAAATTAACATTTATGAATTTCCTTCAAATTTTTTTTCTTTAATTTTGTTTTCTAGGAATATAGAGGGTATTTTAGTGTGCATAAGTATATATTTATTGCAAGAAATCGTGTTTTAATTCTTTTGAAGTCTTATTTGATGTTAAAAAATTATTTTCTTGTTGCATATTGGCTATCTAAAAAATTTTACCAGATTCTGTGTCCTATAAAAGATCTTGTCCAAAGATGATATTTTCGCATTTTTCTTAAAAATCAAGTTCGATTATGCTGAAATGTTAAAAAATTTTTGACAATCCTTAATTTTTTTTGAGAAAGATAAATGTACAATTTTTCTTATGAATGCCCAGAATATTTAGAATTTAGAATTATTTTTTATATTTCAATTTCTGCAGTTCAAACTATACTGGCTTGGGAAAAAAAAAATTTAAATTGAAAATGATGACTTCTCAGAATGCCTTTATGCATCACTTATTAGTAATACAAGATTTTTTTTTCTCTATTGCATCATATATCAGATAATTTCTGATTTCTAGATTGCTAGAATAACTGGTTAGATAGAATTTATTATGATAAAAATTCACTCTTTCCAATTAGGTTTCAAAATCCTTTGAAGAATTTGAGGAACTCTACCATAAACTTTCTAAACGGTTTCCAAGTGTATACTTTCCTGGTCTACCTAAAAAATCATTGTTTTCTAATAATGACACAGAAAAGAAATTTGAGTGCATTAAAAAAGTGTTATCCTTAGTTGCTGCTACACAGAAGTTAAGCTGCAGTCCGATGGTCATTTCATTCTTGAAGAATTCTACAGAAGAAAATGAATCTAAGAAACTAAGGGATAATAAAATACCCTGTGATGTGACAAAGAGTTCTGAATATGCTGAAGAAGAGGTATATGTTTTAAACCCAAGATATAAGGTCATAAGAATTCATGCATGCATTTATTTTTTGTCCCACTTATCATACATTTTTATATTAGATTTTTTTTTTGTGCTGTTTCCAATCATACTCAAATATACTATTTATGCTAGTTCTCATTTTATCTTAAGTTGTCTCAAAATTTTCATATGAGGTTAGGAATAAATGAGGTAAATTTGATGAAGCCAGATTTCTGTAAAAAAAAAAATTTTTTTAATGTTTTAGTTTTAATAAAAACAAAACTAAAACAACAATCCTTTTTTGTCTTTGTGCAAGTTTTTTTTGCATGAAGTTTATAATGTAATACCACAGGTTTGAAAAAAAGGCTCAATTAAGATATTCTTGAAATTTTTTGACCTACGCAGTGAAGCTTCTATGAATTCAATGCCATCCGTGTGTTTGATACAAATATCCGCTCATTGTTTTTTCTAATTTTTTGAATGAAGTTAATGATTAATGAGGTAAATGACATGGATTTTTGGAAAAAATTTTCGTTAGTTCGATTTTGGAATTTACGAGGCAAAATAGAGCAAAAACCAGTTCTTCCTGTGTTTTGTAACATGATACTGTTCTTATTTTGATGTGGTCTGTTCATTAATTTCATTCTATCTGAAGGTAAAAATTACTCCCAAGAATACTTTCGATCATAGAAAAAATTATAGTTCCTTGGTGCTCAGAGAGACTTTACTGTTTAATAGTGAAAATTTATCATATGCACAACTGTTTTGCTGATCTGGTTAAGTTATGGTTCTTTTTCCATTTTTTCTGTTTTTATGGCAAACAAATATTTATAAAAGAAATAATAGAGTAAAACGAAATAAGTTGATTGATGCCTCGTGTTGCTCTTATTTTAAGGCAGATCATTATGCATTTTTGTTGGCTTTGACTAGATCTGGTGTAGTGCTGCAAATATTTCTGTTTGTTGAATTTTTTATTAAATTAATTTGGATCCGAATTAAAATCGACTGAAGTTTTTTAAAAATCAAGTCACAAGTAATGATTCTAGAAATAATTTCACTTTTTCTTATTCTTCTAAATTTTATTGTCTACGTTAATGTTTATTATATGAGACTGCAGAATAATTAAAGGTTATTTAATGTGAAAGTTTTTAATTTTTTCAACTTATCTAATAAATCTTATGCGTTCCAAATAGCAAGTTTATGATGCTGCCATTCACAGAAATGAATGAAATGTATTTTGTTACAGAATTTGGTTGTGTTTGATAAGGTTATTTTTCTTGCTATTTACTTGCTTTTTTGACTTTCAAATAATGTTAAAAATAAAATATAAAACTGACTTTCAAAACAAACAGTTTGAAAGTGAGTAATATAAGCCATGGGTGCAACAAGTGGAAAAAACCTGCATATATTATGTTTTTGTCAAAGATATAAACATTATTGCACATGGTATTGCAGCCATAAATAACCATGCATAAGGGCAGAAACATAAAAAAACATTTACCCAAAGTTGGTTGGCTGATGGAGCTTGAGCATATTGTAGATTTGTTTGATAAATCACGTAGAGGAATTGAGAAACAGGGAAAAATAGACCTTCATTTTGGTATAAATGTGAGGACTTTGGTGCAACTAAATATTGTTATTTTGAGTTTTTAGGCAAGACAGCAGCTGCTGATATTTTTTTAAACTTTGAAAGTTGTTTGAGTTTTTTACTGGAAGAGGGAATGAAACAAAGGTCATCAGTTGGCCCAAATGTTAACCTGAATTTGTTGAGATACTTGGGCAGAGAAGAAAAGAAAATAATCTAACAAGGATAATAGATCTCGGCACTTTTGGTCTACATACAGTGCACATTGCTATTAAACATGGAGAAGAAGTATGCGGATGGAAAAAGAAATTTAATTTAAGTAAAATTAAATTTAAGCTAATTTAATCACTGCACAAGATTTTTGATGTATGAACTGGTTGCTGTGCTGATTACAAGGCTATCGCAAAATCAAATGATGGAGAGCTTCAGATGTTGTTTGTAAGCCATAGATGGGTAGAAAAAAGCCAGTTACTGAAAAAAACTAGGGAAATATGACCAAAGATTGACGAAATCGTTAATTGTTGAAATTAATTTCCCAAAATTTAACAGCCATAGTTTGGTAAGGCTAGCAATAAAACTAACTATGACCATCTTGTCACATCTATTGTGTTTTATTGATTCCAGTTAGAATGATGTTTATTGAAGGGGAGGCAAGGAAACTTAAGAAATTTTTGACTATTTCAAACTGATCAGCTCATGGCTCCATTTCTTGATACAAATATTAGATAGTCTTGTCAGCTTTTTTATGGAGAAATTTATCTTAAAAATTTTCATGGATAGAGCTCTTTTTTTTGTTTCTCCCACAAATATAAACTATTATAAATATTTAACCTTGGTTGATTTGGGATTTGCTGTTGATTATGAGATAACGCTGTAAGAAAAAGATGACTGTCAGTCACTTCAGCTTGTTAGGCTCAAAAAAGAAGTTGTAGGTATTTTAGCTAAAATTTGTACTCAATTAGTTGAAAAAATCGATTGTCTCCTTTCCTAAAACTACTTTCTAAAAAGTTTTCTACAATCTATTTAGTTCTAAAACCATTGTTACTACTGTTGCTTACAAAGAAAAATCAGAGTATCACAAGCTTGTAACCAGAACAGTATAAGAGAGAAAGTTTAACTTTTTGAGTTTTGACAAAAATTTACAACTTTTGAATCAGTTTTTTTAGTATCAAACATTTTTCTGAATAGGATAAAGTCTTTGTTAGTGTATATTGTAAATACCAAGGTTACCTTGGTCATTGGCTGTCACTTTTTTGTTATCTTCCGTTGCTGATGAATGGTACTGAATTCACTGAATCTATACAGATTCGATTGTTAGACTGATTGTTTGCAAATAACTTTTCTCATAATTCTTATATTGAATCTATTGCAATAACTGCCGCTATAAAGGTTGGATTTCTATTTTGGTTGTGGCACTTTCTTCTGTCCAAGAGTATTCTTTATATTTATAAGGATATATTCATCTTTATATCTCAAGGATATATTCATCTTCATTCAAAGTAGTTTCCAACATAACCTCATCAACCTCATTTTTATTTTGAGCCATGTGTTCAGTCTCTTGATCCTAAATGCTACTTATTTGCCAGAACGGATATTTTCTTATCAGTCATTTTGGATTTCATTTTGACTTTTCTCTAATATAATACGAATTCAACAAAACATGAAAGTATTTTCTAAGTTATAGTACTGCAGCACTTTAGTGCAAACTATATGATAAATAATTGCAAATTTTCTGAAGATTTCTCTTTTCTTGATTGCTTTATCAACAGCATTATCCTACCACTGTTTATTTTTATGCCTAGATGGACCTTTTGTTTTGCTGCAACACTTGTCTGTTAATAGAGTTTTGCAAAATTTTCCTCAGACCTACAGAAACTTGAAGTTTTTCTAAATATACTTACAAATGACATATGACGTTTCTTATAGCACTAAGTCATCCAATCTCTATCTTATTATTCTAGGCACAAACCTTTAAGGCACAAACTTTTTAGGCACAAACTTTTTTTAGTACTTTTCGCTTTATTCTTAACGCCGCTTAATTTCACTGGCTTATGCTGAGTTATACATGCTTTGCTGGGTTTACCTTTACACCACTTAAATATTTTGTGAATAAATGAATGTCTTCTTGGAATATGTGTTGCTTATAAACCTATCTTAAGACTACAGAAACAAATTTTCTTAGAATCACTATTTGATGCAGTTGCTCAAAACGATCTTGTCGCTCCTCATCAAACCCTAAGGTGCACGTGCATTTCTCTCAAGATTTCCTGTCCCGTTAACGCAGTTATGGAATCTATTTTTGTTTTTCATCATAAGTTATGATTTGGTACGATTGCCACAGCATGTTTTTAATGTAAGTGATTACCAATCAAGATTTAGGAGCGCTTTACCTGCCCTTAAGGTAGATTAAACCCTGCTAAACTCGAAATTAATATTTCAATGGTCTCAGGAAGAGCTCAATGAAATTACTAAGCTTTGAAAATATTGATTTATGCCAAGTTTCACTTTCAAAAAAACTTATTTGAAGAGAATGAGAACTTTATTTCTTGTATTTAAATTTAAACTTATTTCAGTACATATTTCAGAGTCGTTAAGATCTACTTATGAATGGGACCAAATATAGTTTGTGTAAACACTGTGTTATAAAGTCTTTTATTATAAATTTTTCTTTAAAGTAGGGATTTAAAAATTCCAGCCACATATTCATCACAGATTTCAAACTATATAAAGAAAAAAACTTCCATTTTCGTAAAAGTTGCAATAACTTATTTTAATTTGGGATTAAATAATTTTAGATTGGCTATTAAGTTACTTTTCGTTTGGGAGGTATCCTCCTGCTCTTGCTAGGCTTTACTTTCAAATGTGATCCACCTGATTGGCTGAAAAGTTCTCCCCATTTGAAAGTTGTGAAAGTTTTCAAACGACCGAACGTTGCGATTAATATCTTTATTATAAGTTTCTTGACTATTATTTTTTTTTCTGGTACTGGAGTCAATTATCTCTATATATGGACTAGAATTACCTTTTTTTGAAATGAATTGTAAAGTTTAATTCTTAAATTTATAGACTGTAAGCTGTGCTGCAAGTGAGGATCTCCTAGAGGAAGTAAATCTATTTGAAACACAAAGCCAGCCTGAATTACATGATTTCGACCAAGAGGATACATCTGAAATTTTGAGTTCAGAAGTTGTGACTGCTTCTCCAAAAGCTTTATTGTTTGATGAAGAAGTTGGAAGCCAATCCAATGATGAAGATTTATTTATACTATCTGATGCTTGTAAAACAAGATCTACTGGGAAATATAAATATGATTTTGATAAAAATGATGATTTGCTAGAGTGAGTAATTTTTGAATGAGATGGAATGACAGTAGTTTGATAGCCACTGTAAATCACCATAACCTTCACCTTAATAAAATAACCCTTTCGAGTGGACACTCTCTTTAAACTGATTTTGGTAAATATGTCCCAGTATAGAAAGATAGGTTTGTTATTGAGAATAAAAAGAAAAAATATGAAAATAATTCGATTACACAACGAAAATGATGTAAATATCAAATATAGATTAACCCTTATGGAGTCAACATTTTTTTTTCTACTAAATTCCCTTAGGACCAAGAATTTTTTTACATTTTTCTACATGAAATCTTGAGTAAAACCTTTAAAAAAAGGTAAGATATTAAAATTTTTTTAAAAGAAAATTGCTATCATTTTGGCTTT
The DNA here is from genome assembly GCA_035046665.1 of Euphysa ruthae. Lineage (NCBI taxonomy): Eukaryota > Metazoa > Cnidaria > Hydrozoa > Anthoathecata > Corymorphidae > Euphysa > Euphysa ruthae. The sequence goes on along the minus strand of JAUZNK010015807.1, from coordinate 14,111 downwards.
CTCTTAAAACCTATGAAAGCTATTTTTAGAAATTTTCAAAAAATTGAAACAAAATAGAATTTAGAAATAGTCAAATATAATTGTTTAGCGTTAACAACATCATATACAAACAGCAAGTTAACACTATCAACAAGCCTTAAAATGACAAAATAAGTAATAAGTATATAAGTTTATAAACCAAAAGATAAATCTAAAGTTGGATATGCCAATGGTATATCCATATATTTAACTGCTTGTGGTATTTTTTCAATTAATAAGGTGTCCTAATGGCATATAGGTCTCAATATTTTGAACATGATTGTAGTATTAAGTCAGAAATCTGTCTACGTTACATGCTAGATGCCATTTTTTTCTTATAAAAACAATGGTGTAGTTGAAATAAAATAAATGGTTGAATAATTTAAAGCAATTATCTGAGAGTACAAAACTATCATTGAAACGACTTCATAAGACCATGTAAATGTAAAAGCAAATGTAAGCACTCCTCTTACCTTATAAATACATGCGACTGTTCTAAATTTCATACAACGCTATTCCATAAATATATGAGATTAACACCACTTGAGTTAGTAAATAAATACATATATAGAAAATTATCTCTGTAAGGGGCTCCAAAATTTTTATGGAAAAAATAATTATTTTTTTTTAATTTTGCATGAAGTTAAAGGAACTTAGAGGGCATCTTCAATCTCATATGGTCACCTGGGAAAAAAATTTTTTTTTAGTGTTAAATTACATGGAAAAGTTGCTTTTTTGAAGTTGCTCTGTTTTGTTCAATAACTTATCTGTTATTTTAGACTGGTAAGTGGGCTCTTATAATTTTTTTAATTATGAAAACGTAGAGAAGGGGTATATGTTCCCTTATTTTTTGTGACAAATTTGCTACCATAAAATCCAAAAAACTGTAATTTTTTCAGTGTTTCATCATATGTTTAATTTGCATCAGGATATAGCAAATAAGATTCATATAGTAAACCAAATAAACCTGATTGTAAAGCGCAGATGTGATCCGCTGGGGTAAGTTGCAAAGTGTGGCACATGTACATTATGGACATAAAAAGGAAATTGTTGATATTTCCGTTGTTTATGGCGATGAAATAAGTGTAATTAGAGTAATTCTTCAAATAAACATTCAGATATTTTTGCCACAAATAAACTAATCTATCATGAATTCAAATATTTTGAAGATCTATGTTTATTACTGCAATAATGTTTATTACTGCATCCATTTCATTATCACTGCTACTTATATCTACAGAATCACTTTGTAGCTTTATAGCAAACAGTTCTAATCTAGTGATATCTGTAATATTAACCTTCAAAATTTTCTTCTCTCTGAGTATGAATTCTTAACCTATTATTTTATGCCACACTTTAGCACCTTTTTTTGTCTAAAGATATATCTCATATGATTTAAAACGCTTTAATGTTTTTTTATCCGTAAATAATTTTCTGTGAAATGTTTTTTAAAAATAAAATAGGTTAAGTTTAGTACAATTTTTAAATAGAAAGCTATTTAAAGTTTACTCAGGATATTTAGAGGAGATAGATTGATATCATATGGTCATAATATTTGGAGTCCATGTTTTTGTTTAATGTTTGACAATGTTATTTATTGTTACTTTTTCTTTTTGTTCATTTTAATAGGCTCATTCTCTCGGAACCAAAACATGGCTTTAAACTTGAAAACTAAATTTTCTTTAAATTTGTTGGTATTTTTTTTCTTAATTTTGAACGAGCTTAAAATAGTGTTGAGGATATCTTTTGGCCTATATGGCCATCTGCTGAAAGTTCTGATTCTCTGGCTTTGGGCCCAACATTTGTCAAATTCTTTAATATCTTTCAAGAAATTTTTGATTTTGCTGAAGTTTTATTCATGGTTTGAATATATTATTTTACGTCAGTACTTTAGCTATTTCCGAAATGTTATCTGTTGTCTAAAATGTTATTTATTACTTTTTTTTTAAATTTTGTGTGAAGGAAGTTAACGTACCATAGCAGATATTTTTTACTGCAAACTGCAACTTGTCAGAAATTCTGTTTCCTTTGATTTGGACCCCTAAACAAGGTCATTTTAGGCTTAAAAACAAGTTTTCTTATTAGATTTTTCTGATTTTTCACTTAAAGTTTGAGGGCCCTAAGCCATGAAAAATAAAGGAACTGGATTTTTGAAAGAAATTTTCATGCTTCCTGGTGCCACAGAAAGATTTACTCAAAAGTAGGGTTTTTAGGCCTAGAATTTACTTTCTTCAGTATTTCTGTTCATTAACTTTTTTTAAAATTTTACGTGAGCCTAGAGGGTCATAGGATGCATCATTTAACCTATATGAACACTAAAGTTCTTGTTTTTGGTATATTGACTTTTAAATATCTTTTTTCCGTTATCTTTATAATAACTTTTTTTTTAAATATGGCATTTTGCCAAGACATTCAGGGAATCTTGAATTCTTATCAAAATAGACAATCAAGAAATTTTACATTGTAGTTCTGTGTAATGTTTTTACAAGGTTTTGTCTAAAAAGATAGGTGATCCAGCTTGGCTTGATTTTTAGTAAGATTGAGAAATTTTATGAAATATTTTTTTTTTCAAATTTCCAGTGTCGATGAAGATTTGGAAGATATTTTCTCATTGACTAAAACATCTGAAAAACAAGATATAAAGGTGATAAAGACACAAACATCACACACTTCACGAAAAGCAGAAGAGAAAGCTGAAAATTTCATGAAACACATACAACAAACAGATGAAGATATGTTTAAGATTACTAAAAATGCCAGGTAAATTTTTGCCAAAGAAGACCAATAGTGCACCTTTGCTTCTTTTTCTAGTCAAATGTTTATCTCAAAACTATTGATTTATTATGGTTACAATGATACATTTTGGTCCCATGTTGTGATAAATTTTATTTGTGTGTGAAGATGTTTCCTAATTATCACTAGCATTTATGTTCTTTGAGTTCTTTTGATTATTTAATTTTGTGTCCAGAAATTATCTAATAGAGATGGTGTGATAAAGAATTCTGATAATGGTTTATGTTATTAAGCTTGATTTAGGGTATTGGTTGCTAAAAATTGAATTATTAATTTTTATTTCTTTCCTGAAAATGGTCAAATTTAGTATATTTTCACCCGTATTCTGGAAAAAATTTGGTCTTTTTTTTGATATTGAATATTCCCAAATATGGTATAATAGAAATTTTGCTCTTCTCTTAAATTCCTTTTAATAATCTTTGTCTGAAATTTTGTATGAAATTTAAAAGTGGGGTCTTGTTGGAAATAGTGGGGTCTTGTTGGAAAGTCATCTTCATGGCTCAGGCTCAAAATTGTCAAAATTTTGTAAAAAGATGATATTGTTTGATTTTTATGAAATTATTTTCAGTTTCTGCTCAAATTTTTTATGATGTTAGCAAAAGTCATTTCTTAAATAAGTTTAAGCATTTGGTTGCACACATGCTAAATGTCAAAAAAAAGTCAAATTTGGTTATAAAATTTTCTGAAATTTTCTGAAGAAATAGCCTTCGAATTGCAACACTTTGAAGAGGTCAAATTTCCTCTAAATTTTATATATTTATCTTAAGTCACATTTCTACTTAAATCGTGTCTGACAGCATAACTTTATTGCCAATATGAATTGATTCTGTCAGTAAATGAGTTTTTTCTGAAAATGTTCATTATTCTTTTCTAAAATTATTTACAATAGCAGGCATTTTTGCAGTTCTTATTTGTTTTGTGTTATTTTATTTAGGGAGGCTAGAACAGGGTCGAATGATTTATCAGACATATTTTCAAAGAAAAAGAGCAACTCATTTTTTGAGGATGATGATGATAGTGATGATGATCTTTTTACTTCTTCAAAGGTTTTAAAATCAAAAATCCTTTCTCCCAAACATGAAATAGCTGATGATTTAACAGTTATCTCTCAAAATTCAATTAAGGAAGTTAATGAAACTTCATCAGTTGACAATGCACACGTGTCGTCATTTAACTCAGTGGAAAACGATTTATCATTTAAACAAAACGTTATACCGGATGCTGAGGATGTTTTAGTTTACGGAACAAAAGCTGAAATACCATTTGATTGCGAACTCCCAAAAAAAGATTACAAACCTGAATTTTCGGTTAATTTATCATCTGCAGATCATTCTAAATCTGATGCGTCTTTCTCTGATAATGTAAAAGTTGAACCCTTAGTTGAGTTGGCCAGTGAATTGCAGAATAATTTAGAAGGAGAATCAAACCTGGAAGTATTAATTACTAAGGAGGAACAAAGGAGCAAAAACAAAGATTTGTTGTTACAGGATGATACAAAAAAGACTTTTGCAACTACATCAACATTTTCTGATAAAGGAATGAACGATTTTGAAGATAAACCAAAATTAGCATCTGAAGATGAACTTATGTTCTCTCAGACTAATAAGCATATTAATGATGTGTTTCAGAAAAGTACACATGATTGTTTTAATTCCGAATCTGAAATAACTTTAGATATAAATGATGGGAGTTTTGAAAGGAAAAATGATTTCGTTAACAACAAAGAAGAAAGTTTTGGCGATACGAGGCAAACAAACGATGCAATATTAATAGAGAAGTATGAAATATTGTCCAATAAAGGCGATAAGAACTTTGACAGTGTGGGAGATGAAAGGAATGAAATATTTAAAACCAGTACTAATTTAAAAGAAGCTGTATCTGAGCATGATTTCATATCCAGTGAAATTATAGAAACATCTGGAATAAATGATGACGTTAATGATTTTATTCAAAAAAATGCTGAAAATAAAGAAAAGTACATGTTTGGTGAGTTTACTGAAAAGTCAAATTCTCAATCTTGTGCTGGTATAGAGTTTACAGAAGAAGGTAAACATGAAGCTGAGAACATAGTAAATGTAAATTTTGATAACATGGATGATGTTAGGAGTTATATTATGCAACAGGAATCTACCACAGATAATGTGTCTTTAGGTATTTGAAGAGCTCACATGTTCTTGGACATATTTTATATCTAGAATAATTATTTTTTTAGTAATAAAGACGTGTTTATCGAATATTGAAATTATGTACAATTCATGTATGGGTTGAATTAAGGTTTAAAAAGTTCCTTTGTTATTTTACTTTTAAATGTGGCATTTATAGTCTGTGAAATTAAGTAGATGGGAAGGACCCTATTCATCTGTTGTAAGTTTGTTCGCTTTTCAGTCTGTCACGAAAATACCCTCCCCTCCTCCATCCACCTACTCGTTCGTTGCTTTAGGCCAAGTGAATAAACCCTCTACACTGACATCATTAGCAGCTCTTTCTTCACTACTGGAATTCCTTTCACTTTTTACGTTATTAGTTGTCCTTCTTAACTTGGTTATTTTTGAGTAGCAATTTAGGTTAACATGAGAATGGTGTATAAGAAAAATGGATACTAATTTACAGGCTCGTCACAATATTCTTATTGTTAAGTACTTGTTTTTGTTATTTCTGCAAAAAATAGATAAATAGAAAATTATCTTATTATTTTAGTAATTTAAAGCTATGTGATGTTATGGTTATTGTTAATTTATTTTTTTGGAATTATTTTTAAAGATTATGGTTTCTTTGCAACGATAAATATATATATTTTTTGTACAAACATCTAGAGTTTTGAACTTGTGCCTTGCTGTAGAAGTGCATGAACTGAAATATTCGTTTCACCATACATTTTATCATAAACGATCTATATGTTTTAATTGAAATTTGACTTTTTAAGTGTCCTGAAAAATTTTAAGAGCTCCAGTTTAAATTCTCCTTAAAATAAGGTTTTTATTAATTTCTAATTTGTACATTTAGATACTTTTGAAGTTTGGTATACTGATTTATTACCTGTAACACTATAGGTGATAGAAGAAGCTTATATTGCTGTTTTGATCTTTACCTGAAACTACCTTTAAAATAGCTCGGTTGAAATATCACTCAAATTTCTCAAAGTTCAACTGTGATGAACATGATGATCAGAAATAATGATTGAGTTTGATATCAAGCAAAGAATTATTTTGTTTGAAGTAGCCTTATCTAAAACATAACATTTTGCATGTTATTTTTGCTTCTTTTCCACCCTATCATTCTTTCCTTCCTTTTTTTAAGTTTAGCATGAGCAAGATTGGTTAAACCATTAGTATTAAAGATACAATACTGAATTCATTGTCTCTTATATTTTAATAAAAAATAAAAGTCAGTATAATTTTACAAAACAAGAAGATGGAAAAAAAACAGACATTTCTTTCTGTTTAATAACAGTTTAGGTATGATATTGAAAATCTTAATTATTAATTATTATTTTTGTTAATAAAAATTTATCACAATCAACTAATCATAAGATTTTGACAACATTTTGCTTCAAAAAAATTTAAGTATTTGAATTTGCGATCTACAGAAAAAAAAAGAAGAATCCATTACAGTTAGCAACATTTTTCAGCAGTTGGTTATACCGAACAGACTCATGTATTTTATAATATACATGGATATCCTTGTGTCATTGTTATCAAGTTGTATTTTAGTTATATTTTGATATGTCACTACCAATGATAACGGTACTATATTTTGATGGTTTATAGAAACTAATATCTATTGGAAAATGTCTAAAGATCTAAATACTTTGGAGTTTCTAAGGTAATGTCTGAATGTTATTTATATAATTTATTTGCATTATTGCTTTGTTTACACAAAGACGTTGTTGTTGTACATAGAAAAAAATCCTTATTATCCTTATAAACACTTCAGATTTTGGAAATCAGATATCGTAAAACTTATGTTAATCAACCCATTCCCTCCATCAAATTTTCTTAACAGCGCCTTCAAAATTTTCTGTTTTTACAGGCACTTATGTTTTAATGACCTGAAATATTTTTGTTGGGTTGCTTTATTAGAGAAACCTAATGGATATTAAGTAGAAACTAACATTTATTCTGATTTAATTTTATATACCATAAGTCGTAAATTTTTGTCATAAACATTTTTTTTTGTTTTTCCAAATAGGTTTTTCAAAAATTGCCAGTGTCTGTGAAGGATCTTTCCATGATATTTTGACATTAGCAAACAAGACCTGTAAATGTTGGTTTTTGTGGAATTGAATAATTATAATAATAATAATTATCATTGATATGATTCTGGAGAACTCCTTTTTTATCTATAGATAAAATTAATTTTGACGCACATTGCATTACTTTTAACACTTAAAACACCTTCATTTTGACATTTATGTGGTTTTTATTTAATTTAGATTTACACTTGAGTGACATTTCTTCTGACACAACCTTAATTTTTGAAATTGATTTAACATATTGATTTTTACAAATTTTAGCGGAATGGGCAAAACCACTATTTAATTTGGTTAAATGAGAATTTAGTTTTATCTTCAAAGTCTCGTTAATGTTGATTATAAATAGTTTTTTAAAAACCTGATTATTTGTTATTGTAACTAAATAAAAATTCTCTTAGAAGTAGCTCATTCTTTTAAAAAATTCACAAAATCACAAAAAAATCTTTTGACCCTTTTTTGCTAACTTTTAAAATTTTGAGATGATATTGATCAAGTTGACGTGAGGAAGAGGAGAACGACGACAAGTTAAGTATGTATGAAAAATATTTTACTAATGAATAAGTTATTAAATCTAGAGAGATGATTAGTCGTTTGCCCAGATCTTTTTTTTGGTATTTTGTAGGATGAGCACATCAGGATAGATAGAATAAACTGTCCAACCTTATGCTGGTTTTGAAAACTACACAACAAAACAAATACTGCAATTTTAAAAGTAATAATTTAAAACTACATTTAAATTAATAAATTCTTATGACACACTTCACATATTGAAGAAAGAAAAGTCACACGGAGTGCCTGTTTTACGTTTTCTGGGTTTTTTAAGTTATTTAGTAAAACTAAACTTTATTACTCATATTATTTTAATCAATTTTTATAGTTGAATAATATCTGATCAAATGGATTAATTTTAAAGCATTTCTTTTGACTTTTGACAAAAATTTTAACTAATCTTTAATCAAATCATTGTTTTGATAATAAAAAACCTTTAACAGACAAACTATGCTACTTAATTCATCAATTATGTTAAAATGTTATGTTCTCAAGGACGAATGAATAAACTACATTCTGTTGTTATATCATATTTTCATGAAAATAATACATGCGTTTCTTAGAAACGAATGAGTAAACTAACTTCTTTAATTATATCTTCTTTTCATGAAGAAGATACATGCGTTTCTTAGGAACTAATGTATAAACTAACTTCTGTAGTTTTATCTTCTTTTCATGAAATTAATTCATGCATTTGTTAGGAATGAATGAATGAACTAACTTCTGTAGTTTAATTTTCTTTTCATGAAAATAATAGATGCGTTTCTTAGAAACAAACGAGTAAACTAATTTCTGTAGTTATATCTTTTTTTCATGGAAATTTCATGAAAACATTGGTTTCTAAGAAACGAACGAATAAACTAAATTCTGTAGTTATTTTCTTTACATGAAAAATATACAAGCGTTTCTTAGGAACAAACGAATAAACTATTTTCTGTGGTTATATCTTCGTCCTTTGAAAATAATACATGCCTTTGTTAGGAACAATGAAATAAACTAATTTCTGTAGTTATATCTTCTTTGCATGAAAATAATAGATGTGTTTTTTAGGATGGAACGAATAAGCTAAATTCAGTAGTTATATCTTATTTTCATGAAAATAATACATGCGTTTCTTAAGAAAAAACGAATAAACTAACCTCTGTAGTTATATCTTATTTTCATGAAAATATTTATATGCGTTTCTTTGAAACGTACGAATAAACTAACTTCTGTAGTTATATCTCCTTTTCATGAAATTAATAAATGGGTTTCTTAGAAATGAAAGATTAAACTAACTTCGGTAGATATCTCCTTTTCATGAAAATAATACATGCATTTCTTAAGAGCAAACGAATAAACTATCTTCTGTAGTTATGTCTCCTTTCCATGAAAATAACACTTGCATTTTTTAGGAATGTATGAATAAACTTAACTTCATTAGTTGTATCTTTTTTTAATGAAAATAATGCATGCGTTTCTTAGAAAGAAATGAATAAAATTACTTCTGTAGTGATATCTTCTTTCCATGAAGTTAATTCATTCGTTTCTTAGAAGTGAAGAAATAAACTGACTTCTTAAGTAATATCTTCTTTTCATGAAAAAAATACATGTGTTTCTTTCAAAAGCTGGTTTAAAGTTATTGTATATGAATATCTTTTTTTTTTACTTTTTAACATTTAAAAAAGAATGTTCAATGTCTAAAAAAGAATTTTGTTTTGTTTTTAATGGGTTGTTAAGTAATTTTAGAATTTAGACATATATTTTAATGTAACCATACTGCAACAATACATTTGTACGTAGTGAAATCGAACTTTTTAGTAGCGGTATGGCTTACTTATTTTTCCATTTTAACTTGTACGCTTTCATCTAAAAGTTTCTCGATCTATTGAGAAAAAAATTTGTAAGCGTCCCTGCGGCTTACACAATTTGTTTAACCTTAGTGTTATTTGGCTAGAAAGACTTAAAGTGGTTTTAGAGGAGTAGTAGTGTGCTTTTGAGACTTCTACTAATTTTATGCTTATTTATTGTTGTTTTTAACCTTAAGTTGGTTTCATCCAAACCTCAACCGCCATCAAGCTGAAGCACTCCTTATGCAGAATGGTATTGATGGCTCTTACCTGCTACGTAAAAGTACATCAAAAGTTGGTGAATATTCATTGTCATGTAGATGTGCTAACTCTGTGAAACATTTTGAAATCAGCTGGGATGGACAATTTTGGACATTTGGAATGGGAAAATTTACAAATATTATAGAATTTGTCAACCATTTTCAAAATAAACCATTGATTGGTGGTGATTCAGGTTTGTTTACTGTGCTTTGTTTCTTCTTTTTTACTTAAGTACTCAAGATAAATATTAAATCTAGCAATAAGGTCCGTATGAATTCCTTGAACTTTTTTTTATCTGGTGTTTATTTTCTGAAATCTTCCTTTACATTTTCTTAAATTTTGGCGTGAATTCTAAGATAGTAACTGAATTTTTTTTTCTTCTTTTAATTTCTTGAAAACCTTTCAAAAACTTTGTATATTTATTACCTTAAACATTCTAAAATGTTTTATGTTACTTTGAAAATTTTGTTGGGTACCGATTATATATGGAAATTACGCTCCAACTTTTGTGTGATACCAAAAAATCTTGTCATGAGCACCATTAAAAGTAATAATTTGAGCTTAGAACTTTATTTCTTTATTTGCGTTTGAAAAATTAGTCACATTAGTCACTAGGTTTTGATTTCTTGATTTTGAAGAATTTTTTTCTTTTAATTGTGTTATGTTGGTGCTTTTGGAATTTTTTCAGTACAATTTTCAGTAAAATTCAAATACAAAAAATATGCAGCATTCTATTTAGATAGTTACCATTGAGTCAATTTACCAATTGGTTCCCTGGAGTGATAGGCTCTCTGAAAACGATATTTGATACTCTTAAATCATGTATCTTAAAGATTTGTTTCATGAAAAAAAAAGATACATTCAATTCAGGCATGTTCATATGTTTGTTAGTCTAATGAATATTTCAAACTTTCTGATAATAATTTGTGCATAAGTGAAAAAAAAAAAAAATTTACGGTTACGAAATTAAGATACGATATATAGTAAGGGACTAAAAAACGAATCCTGATATGCTCCTATTTGAGCTTGGAAATCTTCACTTAGCGCATCTTGACTGTTAGAATTCATATAGATTTTTTTACACTTTTATATTATTAAAGTTCAATGTTTTTTACTTCTCTGTGTACAAGTATACTTGTCCATTTGCTTGTTTCTGTCTGCCTGAAACAATTTTTCTCAGTTCATCAATTTTTTGGAAATTTTTTGTGAAGTTGTAGCCTATAAAGTAAGGAAGGTGACAAATTATGAATTTTTAATTAGATAACGGCCTATAGAATGCACCATTTGACCTAAATTCCAACATGTTGAAAGCTGTTGTTTTTGAGCCCAAATATGACCAGTTTTTTTTGAAAATTATGTTTTTGAAATTTTATCATAACATTATTTTTTCATCAAATTTTACGTTAAGCTATTCACCTATTAGTTTATTATATGCTTAAATCTTCTTTTGTTAAACATCCACCTAAAAATATTATATATAGAAACTTTAAAAATATTGAAGATTTTCTGAATGAACTTAATTTATTTTTGACAAGTTCGTTAACAGTTTATGATTTTTCCTCTTTTGAGTTCACACTGAGTTCGGTCTTTAACAAGCAAGTGCCCATGAAGTCAATACTTATTTGAGTTAATAATAAGGGTCACATGTCCAAACCTCTACTTAAAGAAATTTGAAAAAGAACCCATCTTAAATGTATTGCCAATAGAACTGAAAACCTGATTGATGTCATAATTTTCTGATGTCAAAGAACTGTCAACAACGTGAATAAAATTTCAAAAAAGATTTTCAGTTCTTTTGAAGTTGATGTTAATAATTAAAAATCATTTTGGGAAGCATGTAAACATTTGTTATCCAGTATGGATTGCTCCCATCAATCTTCTTTCTCATTCACTGAAAATCGTATTCTAAATTGTGATGATCTTTCTTTTGCAAATGTTTTTTGTTTATATTTTATTAACTTAGCGGCAAATTTAAATATTTTTCAGTGGAAAAACTCTCATAGTAACTTTATTATTGATCCTTTATTAATACCGATATACAAATACAAATTTCATCCTAGCAATGTAGCAATGAACAATCATTTTACTACTACTGGAAATTTAAAAAAATTTTAAACTGGTAGCACCTGACGATGTATATAGTATAGTTTTTGAGCTGAAGAAAAGCGGTGGTTGTATCCCTTTATCTGTATTAAAGTCTATTGCTACTTTTTGTGCTCCGTATCTTACTGATTGTATAAATAATTCCCTTCATAATGGAATTTTCCCATCTGAGTTAAAATATGCAGATATTGTTCCAGTCTTTAAAAAAGGAGATGCATTTGGTAAGGGAAACTACTGCCCATTTAGTGTATTACCAGCTATGTCCAAAGTTTATGAAAAGGTTGTTTTTAAACGAAGTTTTATACCTTTTTTCGAGAATAAGTTTTATTATGTTGATTTAGAAAAAGATTTTCTACTGAACATGTTTTGTTAAGGCTCTTGCAAAGGTGGCAAAACTGTTTAGATAAAAAGGGTGTTGTAGGTACAATCCCAATGGATCTCTTTCTAAAGTTTATGATTGCATTCCTCATGATCTTCTTCTTTCAAAATTACATGCATACAGTTTTTCATGGGAAAGCCTGGCATTTCTAAACAGTTACCTAACTAGAAGAAGACAACGGGTAAAAAATTTGTTCTGTCTTTGGCAAATGGATTGAGATTGTAATGGGTGTACCTCAAGGCTCTATTCTAGGTCTACTTTTATTTAACATTTTTATCAATGATATTTTTTATTTCATTCTAGAAACAGATATTTGTAATTTTGCTGGTGATAACACTATTTATGCGTGTGGCACATCTTGAAAATATTTGTGAATGGTTAATGAAAGAACTTCATTGTATAGATCACTGGTTTCGAAATAACTCTGGTAGCCAATCCAGGGAAATTCCAGTTAATGTTTCTAGGTCAAAACACGCCAGCAGATTTTTCTATTTCTGGTTTCAGTATTTTGGAGGAAATAGAATTATTAAAAGTAGAATTATTAGGAATTACCATTGATTCTCGTTTAAATTTTTCTTCTCACATAAAAAGAGTTTGCAAGAAGAAAAATAATAAAACATTTGCTCTAATGAGAATAAGGCATACTTTGAGTACATCTTAAGCTAAAACTATTTTACCGTACTTCTTATATTGTCCAATTCATATGAATGTTTTGCAAAAAGGCTATTATGGATCTCATCCAGAGAACACATAAATGTGCTCTGAGAACGGTTTATGAAGATACGTCTTTAAGTTTAGATGAGCTCTTGGAATTAAATAACAGTTGCAGCATTCATACCAGACACCCCCAGCTTATAATGGTTGAGGTGTTTAAAATGCTGTGTCAGAGTGATCCAAAGCTACTTTGGGATATCTTTTGTTGTAAGACTATTAATTACAACTATGTTCCACTGGTTTAGTTAAAATACCTTTGGCTCATACAATTACTTTTGACACCAATTCCCTTCAGTTTAAAGCATGTTTACTTTGGAATAAATGACATTCCCAATGACGTTTAAAAACTGATAATATTATTTTTTTCAAGCAGAAGATTAAACTTTCGAATTGGAATTCATGCAGCTGTAAGTGCTGTAAATATCTATATATATTTTTATTTAATATCGAACTTGTGTTGCCTCTTTAGTTTATTTTTATATTTACATTTTGTTAAAAAACCAAACGTTCTAGTACTATGTTGTAAACTAACATTAAATATACAGTTGAATCGAATTAACAAAAAAAAATAAAAGGGAAACTTTCTTGACAATTAAAGTTGCCACAATAGATAAATATAAAGCTTAAACAAAGATTGCAAACACACGATTCATAAGAAGTGTCTAACAACGGGTGTTTCTGACTTACCAAGGAATGTTTGTGTCTGAAAATGAAAATCTTGTTCTCATCAAAAGGTTTTATGAACACGACAAAAAATTTCCTCTATACAGCTCAAACTAGCCAATATCTTGTGCAAGCGTACAAAAGCGTACATTAATTTTTCAAAGATAATCGTTAGGATAAACACATTATATTGTAAAAAATTAACTATCAAGGTAGTGTTGCTTACGTTTTTTTTTTTTAAGGCGTGCGTATGTTTTTTGAAGACCCCCTAAAAGATTTTTTAACTGGGATGTTGAAATTGACTTTCCTGAGAACTTCACATCAGCATAGCAAGATGACTTTCAGTTAACTTACTGGTTGCTGCTCATTGACATTGGTAGAACCTTAAATCTGTTGTTATATCAGATGATACAGACCAAGCCTCGATATAACGGTCGGACATCAGACAAAGTCCGACCGAAATACAAATTTGACCTATCAAATCAGTTCAACACCAGACAATTATGTCCGGCAGGTTTCAGATTTATCTTTTTATATGTTTCATGAAATC
>JAUZNK010015796.1:0-22163 GCA_035046665.1 Euphysa ruthae | reverse complement strand
TTGTAGATTGGTTTCAATACTGCCGGGATGTTGCTGTTGAATATCTTAATAACAACCCTCAACAAATTGGAGGTCCTAGGTGCGTCGTAGAAATTGAGGAATCTGTGTTTGCACGTCGGAAGTATAACCGTGGGAGTTTGATACCAGAACAGTGGATTTTCGGCGATATGTGGGGGGCCTACAACAAAATTGCAGGAATCCTATAATTTTGTTGATTCCAACACCCAAGTGACTACCAACCACGTGGAAGCTATGTGGCAGTGAGAAAAATCAAAATTTAAATTTGCGCCGGCAAATATTTAAATTTTGTTTATAGATTATAAAATTATAAAGTATTTAATACAAATCCAAAGTTACGATAAAAGTTAAACCACAAATTTAATTTATACAGTCACATTTTTAAAAAGACTACTCACAAGAAACTGCTTTGAAAATAATAAATTGTGATATACCTAAATATTATAAAAATATTAATTAAACTAATCGTAAAATTTTTTGTTTAATTTACTTTGTCTTTGATTACGATCTTTTTACTTTCACGGAAAAATAAGAAGCAATAAAAAAATAATAGTTATACATTATACAATGCTTAACAAAGCAAGAATGGTACAATTTAATTTGAATTATACTAATTTAATTAAAAAAAAAATTGACGACCCACTTTGCTAACAAATATTGATGTTGTTTCATTTTTAGGAATAATCTTTTCTGTTTGTTTCATTTCTTGGAATAATCTTTTCTGTTTAGGTAATAGAAACCAGGTTCTTTAAAAAAATAGCTCTTAAATGTAAATAAAACACAAGCAATAAACCTGAAGAATTCGTAACATTTTCATTGTTATTTTCTTTATTTCTAGGTATATATATAAGTAAAATAAATTATTTAATATTAAGGAATAACAGTCTGTAATGTGATATTGTGGGAAAAAAAAATCGAAAAAATGCAATATTTCAAAAGTTTTATAGTGGGGGGCAGAAAAGGAAATAGCACCCCCTAACTCTAGTACTTTTGGAAATATAACTCAAAAACTTGTGAGTTTCACTTTTTTAACGCAATTTTGACATCACTCTGCAGTTATAGGTAATTGCAAGTTAGGTTATCATAGTAGCTACCCTTTTCAACCATTTTTCTCTTTGCTTGTGATTTTTGTATAAATTAAATTGATTACATGGTTTCTATCTATAATATAAAGCAGCTTTTTATAATTTAGTCTTTAAAACCTCTTGATTTTAAAAATTAGAGGGTTGATATAGCCTAACACAGCCTAGATGCTTTTTGACTTTTTTTTGCATAATTTAAATTTTATTATAAAACAGCTTTTACTAAAATGTAAATATAGACTTCACATAAAAGTGAGCTTGAATTGAGAAAACAAAATATCTGAATTGTGTTCTTGCTTCTAACAAATGTAAAATAATACCCACTATTAAATGGGAAATATTTCTCTTTTTTTTTTATTTCATTTTTTACATTAAATGGGAAGTGTCTGCTATCATAAAAAAGTATTGCTTGATGATAAATTGATTAATTTAAGACTTAATGAATTCAATGTTTTTAGAAAACTTGTGGCTATAAAAAAAGTGGTTTTATATATTCCCTAAGCAGGGTATGCAACCTCAATTTGTTACCAGATATAAAAGAAGTGTGTTCACCAAATTGTCAGGGTGTTAGCTATGATTGAAATTGATACAGCGTATTTGGCTTAAGTAAAACTAGTCGCACATAGAAGCTGCACATAATCTGCACATTAGTCACACATAAAAAAAGCACCAGTGAACGAGAGTGTTGCAATAAATCAGGGAATCACCTATTCTAAATTATATATTTCTGTTTGTGTTAAATTCAACCAAATGATCTATTAATAAGCATGAATAAACTCTTCTTACTCATTTCTACATAAATGCTAGAAAGATCATGTGTGTGCAGCTAGAAAGATTGTGATTTTTACAAAATACTCTTATGTGCGACTAGATTGACCTTAAGTTATCATGTTCTACAAAATACGCTTATGTGGGGCTAGAGTTCAACAAAATACTCTAATGTGTGGCTAGAACTCCTATAAGTTCTACAAAATACTCTTATGTATGGCTAGAACATCTATAATTTGTACAAAATGTTACTCTTATGTGTGGGGCTAGAATATCTATAAATTCTACAAATACTCTTATGTGTGGCTAGAAAGTCTGTAAGTTCTACAAATACTCTTACTTGCGGCTAGAATTTTACAAATATACTTATGTGCGGCTAGAACGTAACTAAGTTCTCATGCTAATTGTCGCTAGGATAACTAAATTTTGGTCTTTTTACACTATTTGTTCTTTTTTGTTTAGTTGCCATAAATTTACAAAAAATTTTCATTTATCTAGGTACCAGTTTAAATACGAAAATATAAGTGATGTATGATGATTTTCGCATGACTCGTTCGCGCTTCCGGAAAAACGTGAATTCAAAAATGAAAAGCATATAAAATGGTAGCTATTTTCAATGTATAAACATATTTAAAGTTCTATATACCATTTTTTAACCACAAAATGAGAAGAGAACATTGATTATATGAACTTAATTAACTTATCTCGAACGTTTATTCGCCATTTTATTTAAGTTTTAATTGTTATTTATATGTTTTATGTTGTAGGTTTGACCTCTTGTAGCGATTTAAAGTGTATAGATCAAAAATATCCTGGTAAATAACTTTTATAAAGCAGAAAATATAAAGTTCGATCATCTGACACACGCATTAGACACGGTCGAGTAATAATCGCCTATATCAAATAAATAAATCTACGCTTTCTTTTGGCAGTCAAGGTAATTAAGAACGTCCATTGCAGTTTTAACTGTTTGTTTCTTATCTGTGGTTCGATTTATCTTTACATTTGTCCGTTGGCTTCTCAGTATGAGATGTTGTGCAACTTCATTTGATATAGTGCAATTAGCAAATATGGAATGTTAAAGTCTCTAATTTTTATTTTTTTAAGGATTATCTCCACCTTTATGGGTCCATTATCATCAGAGCGAAGCTTTCAAGATTTTCTTAATAAAAATCAATATAAGACAAACATAAATCCATTACTTTTTTTAAAATAGCGCACAAATCCCCTCCATCTTTTAATTGAAATTTTATGCACGGTTTGATAGTTTACAACGTTGCTATGCTATCAGATCTTTTAAATTGAGAGCATGTTTTGTCTGCCACTAGTCTGTGGATCCAGTCTGATTGTTTCCTTACAAAAACCAAAAATTGGCTTCATCAATTATTGGATCACTCTAAAGGTCTAATAAATCGTCTTGTGGATATTTGTGTTGTGATCCCTTGGTAACTCTTACTTCTTTAGCTTCTAACTCCAAAAAATATTTTTTTACTATATTTGAAGCCTCCTCTGTATATGCATCATTTTTGCTTTCATCCTTATCCTCATTCATTGTGCCTCAGAAAGTTGTAAAAAGATCAATATTAACTTGAGCAAAAGTTAGGACTCTTTAAACTATGTTATTTGTTTTGTATTGAATTTCTAGCCGTACATAAGAGCATTTTATAGAATTTGAGAATTTCTAGCTGCACATTGGTGTCATTTGTAGAGTTTGAGAATTTCTATTCGCAATTAAGAGTATTTTGTGGAATTTAAGAATTTCTAGCTGCACATATGAGTGTTTGCAGAACTTATAGACTTTCTAGCCGTACATAAGGTTAATTATAAAATTTCTAGCTGCACTTAAGAGTTACTGTAGAACTTAAAGACGTTCTAACCACACGTAAGTGTATTTTGTATAACTTTAAGTCAATCTAGCCACACATAAATATACTTTGTTGAACTTAAAGTTGATCTAGCTGCACATAAATGTAATTATAGAATTTAGAATTTCTAGCCACACTTAAGAGTTACTGTAGAACTTAAAGTCGTACTAGCTACACATAGGTTTATTTGTAGAATTTAGTGTCAATCTATCTGCACATAAGAGTATTGATAGAAATTATAGTTGTTTTAGCTGCACGTATTTCATAGAATTTGACAATTTCCCAGATAAGAATTTTAAAATTTCTAGCCGCGTATTTGAGTAATTTTTAGAGTTTAAGAATTTCTATCCACAAATAAGAGTATTAGTAGAACTTATAGAATTTCTAACTGCACATAAAAGTTTTTGTAGGACTTAAAATTTGTTTTAGCCGCGCATAACAGTATTTCGTTGAACTTGGTCATTTTAATAATATGAGAACAGTGAAAACTTTTTTTTTAACAATAATCTTCTATTATCATCTTCACAAGAAATTATTTGCCAACGTTCTTTTAGTAACGTCATTTATTTTCAAAGAAAACAGAAGGTGATTCCCCTTAGTAACACGATTTTTCTAGAGCCCTTTTTAATGCTGGCTTTATTTTTATAACAGTTGGTTTTTAAAATTAAATGTGTCTATAGTTTCATATACATTATTTTAAAAAAATATAACAAAGATTCATTTCATGATTCTTTTTTCAATATTTTTTTATGTGCAGCTGTTATGTGTGGGCTAGCTTTACCTAAGCGCGTTTTTGTCATGATTGAGAATTTCTATTTGTAAACATGACAAACTTGAAGCCATCAAACTCATATTTAATTTTGCTTCGCGTATATCAAGAAGCTGGATGTGAATTTCTCTGAACGTATTGCTGCTTTTTGTGTTTTTATAGCAAAAAAAGAACTGCTAATGTTTCATTACCATCTCCTGCGAGTTGACCGAGCGACAGCAGCAGCTTCTCGGCATTAGAAAATATAAATATTGCCGAAATTTCGTTTCAATGAAATTTACAAAAGTTTTTCCTTAAAATTTTCTACTAAAGTAACACAGGCTTTTGACTAAAACTTGTCATACTCAAATTTGCCTCCTCTTCTTATCAGACTATTTTTAACACTCTCACTTTATCACTATCACTTTATCACTATCACTATAACGAAATTACACTTAAGAGTATCATATATGTAATAATAAAGAAAGCATTGATATTTAATCTTTTTGTGATAATCGGCAAAGCATGGAGCTGCACAAATTTCAACATCAGAATCAACACAGTCGTATCTAGATTTTTTTGTATCTTGTCTTTGATATAGACAACACACCTTATTTGAAAATTTATTTTGGTGACCTTTACCTTTCTGTTTTGACCATATTTTTAAGTCATTGTTGTGATTAGTTGTATTTTAAACTACAATGCTGATTATCCTCCACCACCATTTTGTTACAAACTATGTGAGCATTGAAGGCTGCTTGGTTTATCAAATAAATTTTTTGTACCACTTTTTCACCCTTTTTCTCTCTACTTCGTACAATGTCAACATTTGGTTACTCTTATTGACGCTTCCCATATTTTTATTATAATCATCTTTCACTTAAAGAATTTCCTTTTCCTTCCCAGCTCTCAATACATCTTTACATCACTTTACACTTAAAATCTGTTTGAAAAGTGCCCAAAATAATTATATAAGATTTTATTTAAATATGGATAGTTTTGCCTTTATTGGTACTGGACAGTATAAAGCCATACATTGGCTTACTGTTGATATGAGGTTAGTATGAGGGTTAATGAGGGTATTTCTGTAAATGCATTTATATTCTGCAGTAGACCCAACCTAAATTATATGTCTGAAATCTTTAAAAATCCCTCTACGCAACAGCCATCTAAGGCTACATACACCCTTGAGAAGATCTGCCATGGGAGAAAATTGTCATCAAAAGGTCCCTTGGAACAGGCTTTTTAATAATATTAATAATAATAACGTTTGCACTGAAAAGAATCATCATGATACACGATATGTATAAATTAGAGTGCATTGAAGATCTATTGACATGTTAGAAATATTTAAATCCAGAGTTCGCTAATGAAATCCTGTATGTTATAAGTGTAATCTCTGTTTAAATTTTATGGATTTAATAGACTTTTCAGAAATCTCATAATTTATACTTGGTTTATATGAAAATTATATATTGACAATAATATATACTACATATCCTTCTGTTATTTTTCTTTCATGGTTATCTGGTTGAGTGGTTAAGACTTTGGTTTTCTATCACAGAGGTGCGAGTTCGATCCCCCCTAAGAGAGCAATGATTTTCTTTTCTGTAAGCTAGCTCAAATGGGAACTCTAAGTACACCAGAACCAAAACTGTGCAAACCTTCTGAAATCAATAGCTTAAAGCTAATTGTTGGCCCACGTTAAAACATATATGTTGAAAATATGTTGAATTATCATTATTATGAATTGTTATTAAATTGAAAATACAGAACTGTTGCAAAATTCGACATTACTGGCAACCCTCTGGTTAATCAGGAGTGATTTATTGTAAAAATTGTCAGGTCAAAATTCTATTTAACATCCGAAGCTTTTAACATAAATTTTTTCATTTTGTCTTTGAATTATATCAATGAAAGTCTTATTTCAAAAGACTTTCAGATGGAAATCAAATTTCTCAAAAATCAAAGTGATACTAACTTGAGTTAAACACTTTTTAAAACATTAACCAATGCTTTATTTGCGTTCTGTAAATTGCGATAGTACCTAGACGTTTTTACCTCTTTCAAAAAATGGAGAAAAAAATTTTGAATAGGCTAGGGTAAAAAATTGAAAATTTTTACAAATTGAAATATCAAATAAGCCACATTCCACCCTAATATTTAATATAATTATAAAATTTATAAATATATATATATAGTTTATAAAATAAATATAATTTTAATTATAATAATTTTAATAAATCTTGTTTGATATTTTATTGTTAAAACTGTATAACACAAACAAAATCAATTTGTAATATTGACAAAAAGAGTTAAAATAGATGAAAATTGTGATTACAACTTGAATATAAATATAAATATAAATAAATATAAATAAATTTCTACTTTCATCAAAAAACTTGAATTGCTAATAAGTTGTAAGCAAATGTTTGACAAAAAATCTCAGGTGTAATTATGACCTGAAATATTTTGTTTCAGCAGATTTTTTTCCAACTACTAAAACATATTTACATTATCTTCAAATGACACTCCAGGCCTTCCTCTAAACACTTATTTCCCAAATGATAATGTATTTGACGATTTCTAATTCACAACTTTACAAATTTACAAAAAAAAATTTTTTTCCATCATTTTTTTGCATTATGAAAACACAGGTGTTTGATAATTGCTCTAAATTAGTATTTAGGGATCTGGTTTAATGCATACCTTAAGTGATGTAGACGTGCAACGAGGCGCAGTGAGGTTTGCGTTGATGGACTTGTGTGTTCATCAATTTTTAATCAAAAAAATTTTTTTCTTGCTTCAGGTTTTTTTTAATTTTATGGAGCAGAAAAAAAGATGAATTTGATTGATTAATATTAAGTATTAAAAATGTTTTGGTTTGTCAACTCAGTCATACTAAGAAATTCATACTGAGAATTATTATGTCATGAGTTTAAATGATTTATTAATTAATAATTCCAGGCCTGAAGATTGTCTCTGAAAACGTAGCCATAATAAATTATTTAAACTCATGACATGATAGTTCACAATTCAAATGCTGTATTTTTCAGTTTTAACTATTTCACTGCAAACATTAAAAAAGTTATATTCATTCGCACACTAGGACACTCAGAGTATAAATAGTATTTGTCAGAGCTGTAAGAAAAAAACAATAAATGTTCTACATGCACTTCAGGTAATGGAAAAAGATATTTGTTCGTAACGTTTTGAAAAAAATTATCTTGCAATTATAAAATAAAAAAATAAAATCTTGAGAGGATTGTTACTATCGGTTGCAAAGTGTCACTTAGTTACCTTTTACAAATTGATTTTAATTTTATTATTAGTAACAATAATTTAAAAATAAATTTATAAAATTTATAAAATATATTTCAGGTAAACAAAAAAAATAAAATGTATAATAAACGTTTGATCACATCTAATATGAGTAAATTTTTTTGTAACTGTTTTTTCAGCAGTAACAGATTTTGTCTGAAACCCTTCATCGTACTTTTTTTCTTGTACTAGCAGTTATTAGTATAAAACGTCAATTAGTCAAAGTCGTTGTTAGTCAATTTAAGTCGTGTTTTGGTAAAAAATTTTGCGCTTCATTTATATTTGTTCCTTTAAAGGTAAATTTGAAGTTTTATTTGTGCAAATTTTTTGAAATGAAAATAGCCCAGTGTTACAGAACATTTTTCAGGTTTGTTATTGCAAATATCCCATTTATTTCTGAAAACTCTTTTAAATCTGGTGAAAATAGTCCAGAAGAAAATATTTAAGCATCAAGAAACAGATTTTTTTGGCTCGCTTGTACAAATTTCTGATTTTTTTTTGAGCAAGAAATTACTGAAGAGTTTTAGCTATAGCTTTCAAAATAAATGGTGTCATTCATGTTTTTCATTAATTATTCATTACGTGAAGCAAAAACGTTTTTGTGTAAATTATGCAGTTCTTGTAAATATGGAATATATAAAATCAAAAAGAATGGGTGGAATTTTATACATCTAAATTAACTTCATAACCAGAGATCCGGTGCTTATATATTCAAATGCTCAACCTTTTCTATCATGCATAGCGATTCAATTTTTTTTTTGGTTTTTTTCTGGGACTTTTCTCAAAAAGAGTGACCATCATTATGTTTAGTTCCATCATTAGCACCATTAGTGAAAGTTTTCATAGACATTTTCTTTATCCTAGTCAAAATAAAAATTTTTTTTTTAAAACATATTGTTTAATCAAAATCAATTGCGTTTTTAAAACTTGTTTTGTTTTTGACAATTTTACGTCCATTTTCCATGCTAGCATGGGTTAGACAAAATAATAATAAACTTTAAAAAGCCAAACAAACTGATCTTGCAGCTAGATTGAGCAAGGGTTATTTTTTTTTACTACATACTTTCAGGGGGCTATTTTTAGCCATTTTTAATGTCAACTACCAACTTTGGTCATTGCCAAAGCTCATTGAATTGATTTAAAATTTTTTATTTCATTTGTTGCAAGAGAAATTAAATCAAAAATAACAAAGAAATCTGTTGTTCATCCTCTTTTGTTTTTTTGATATTTTTATCTTGGTAGGCAGTTTGCAGTTCATTCTTTTGCTATAATATCGTTTGAAGCATGATATTTTTCTCCAATTTAATTACAGAAAAAAGTTTCAAGACTGCTTTTGTACTGTTTGAACAATTCAATCATGTTTCCAAGAAATTGGTGTAAATATTGATTATCCATTTGTCTTCATACAGTTTTTTTGATAGTCAATTATTTCTTTTTAGTTTACTGGACAATTGACTCTTCATTCTTTTGGGATTATTTGCAGTATTATGTATTGTTTTGCTTGCCTTAAAATTTATTTTGCATATAAAAAAATATATATATACATATTTTTTTTAATTATAACTTTATATCCTAGGTGTTTACCTGGTTAGAAATATTTTATTAGACTCCCGACGTAGCCAAGTGAGTCTAATAAAAAAAATTGAAATTAAGAGCCATTATTTACTATCAAGTTTGTTTTGATAAAGCATTGCATTTGTAAAACGTTCTAAATTAACAAGTTGTAGATCAGATCAGAATTTTCTGCTGGGTACAAGTATTTAAGGGAGTCCTTTAAATTCAAACACCCGGTCTGTTCATCCGTAAATCAGTTCTTCTGTCTGCCCATTCATTATTCAACCTCACTTTGACTGTGCATGTTCTGCCTGGTATTTAGGCCTCAACGAATCACTTAAAATTTCTTTGAAAAGTGCACAAAATAAATGTATAAGATTTTGTTAAAATATGAATATTCATGTCCATATTGGTAATGAGCAGTATAGAACTATAAATTGGCTGCCTGTTGATATTAATCAGTGTGTTGCTGCACATGCATTTAAATTCTGCAGTAGACCCAACCTAAATTACATGTCTGAAATCTTTAAAATTTCTGAAAATAGAAGAAACCATCTACGCAACAGCCATTTAAGGTTATATATACATCCTTAAGACGATCCACCATAGGAAAAATTTTCTGTCATTAAAAGATCCCTTTATGTGGAACAGCCTTTCCAATGATATAAAATCAATCACAAACTATAACGTTTTTAAACAAAAGATCAAGGAAACATATTTTAGCTTTCTGGATATAGTTCGCAGACCTAATAAGTATATAATATAAGTTTGTAAAAAAAAACATTTTTTTTAGCATTATTTTTTTTATTATGCTTTGGCTGAATTTAAGCTCTATGTTTTTGTGTGTAATGTGTAGCTATGCTGAGATCTTGGTAATTTCAGGAAATTTTTTTGAAAATTTTTTTCTTGTATTTAGCTATGTTTAGGAAGGTGAATGCACTATTTTGAAACTCATCCTTATTACTATAAAGCATTGTTTATTCAGACAGAATTTAAATTGGACTCATCATTTTTTTATTTCACTTAAGTTTTCTTACCCTATTCAGGATAAAAACTTCAGTTATCCTCATAACTGTTTATGTGGAATTTTTGCTAAGCCATGTCAGTTTATTAGATCCCTTTCCTAAAATCTTCCCTAGATTACTGTTGGTATTCAAAATGGATGAATTTTGATGTGAGTTTCTTCAGTTACAAAATGTCACTGAAAGAAGTGAAACAAAAGCTCCAAGATAGTGTGCAAGCAGTGAACATAAGGTGCTAAAAGAAAACTATGAAGTATACAAATTTCGACAGTACATCTTTGTGTCTAATAATAAAATAGGATCATGAGGTAATAATTTTTTTTAGATATTGAACATGACAGACGATAAAAATTGGTACAAAGCAGAGCAGAATGGCAAAGAAGGTTTTGTGCCAAAGAACTACATTCAAATGAAACCACACAGGTACAGTTTAGAGCTAGTTGTTTAACATTTTTGAATCTTACTTCAAATAAAAGTCTAAAAAGGACTTGCCACTATTTTAAAAATATATATTTTTTTAAAGATATTTAAGGATATTGATCAATTCCTGAAAGGTATGTAAAGCTGCTAGTGGGTGTTGGGGCACACAGTAAGCACCCTTGTTGGGGTTTGGTGTGAAACTCCACAATCGTCGATATTTTCAATTTTTTCAATTCATAAAAAGTGTATATTCAGTAAATCCTTCAGAAAAATTTATGGGCTATATTCCTGATAAGATTTTACCAAAAGTGGATTGATAAGACCTGTATATAATTTAACAAAAATACTTGCATGAAAAAAATATTTTTTATATTAATTTCTCTAAAATTCTGAAAAATCATGCACGTGGAAAGAAATAAGAAACGTTTTTATAGACACCACAACGCTGTGCACTCATAGATTTTTTTTTGAAGGTTGTTTGCACATTACAGAAGAAGTGAACTGCAAACAGTTTTTATTTTAAGATATATTAAGCTGTTGTCATTTTCAGATCAAATTTTACATCGATACATTTGCAACAAGTTTTTTTTATAAAAGCTTAAAGTTTTTTTTTATACAATTTTTTTTTTTTAATCATGCACTATTAAATTAATCTAAAGGAAATTATAAGGTCTCTTTGTGTGAATCATTCAAAAATAATTTTGGGATAATTGGTTTAGCAAATTTTAAGAAGGAACTTAAGAAATAACAACTTCGTAATCATACAGGAAAATTTATATACTTGTGAGGTAAGTCATGCAATTGATTTTTTTTTCATCAACATAAACATACATAAACATGCTAATATTTCTTACGATATTTTTTATCGTATTGCATATTTACTGTATATCTAAAGTTCCAAAATTTCCTAACATATTTATCATGGAGTCAAACCAGTGGCCTTAAGTCAGCTAAAACTTTGATCCACATGTCACGTATGTCCAAAGTTATTTAGAAATTTAATATGAATTAGTTTAACTTTGATAAAATCAAATCATTCTCTTCTCTTTAAGCTTGAAAATGTAATTTTATTTAAAGTCTTTTATTTATTTTTTGTTTTGGAAATTATTTTAAGTTTTATGTAATTTTTTATTTTCCACGGTAAATGCATTATTTTTGTTTCATTGAAATTAATGAATATTTTATTGATAAAAAAAGATTCCAATTTAAGTTTATCGTTGTTTATCTTTCCTTCTTGTTGACATTAATGGTAATTGTTTATAATTTTCACAGTTGGTACTATGGTAAAATAAAGAGATTGGAAGCTGAGCAGTTATTGCTACAGGAAGAACATGATGGAGCTTTTCTTATAAGAGATAGTGAAAGTACTGTTGGTAAGTAAAACTTAATGTTTTTAGATTGTGCCACTTGATTACCATATTTTTTCTTACATACTGTGTAAGCAACACAAAATCACATTTATTAAATATTTTATATTAATGATAACCAGTAAAGCTAGGCTTCTTTGGCTTTAAGCCTTAAGTCAATAGTGTTATTTTTGATTCCCCAAGCAATATAGATCAGAAAGGAACCTTTATTTCACTTTACATATGTAGAATCCAATTAATGTATTTCCAACATATTTCAACGTTTGTATTTTTATTTTTAATGTGGGGCAACAAATAGTTTGAAACTAATTTATTACAGAAGGGCTCATGGATTTGGTTCTGGTGTACTTAGAGCTCCTTTTGAGCTTATGTTAGAAAAAATCATTTGTTCCAAAGTGAGTTCAAACCCACAGCTCTAGGATCCAGAGACCAGTGTCTTATTTGCTCAGCCAAATAACCATGAATTATAGAATGTTTAAAATTTTGCAGGATGGCTCCTTGTCGTAGAAGGAAGATACAATTTTTGATTTGTAACATGCACTTCATGAAGTTTTTCCCAAAATCTCTGAAAAATATTACTTTGGAAATTTGTGTAAAATTAGTGTTACTCAAAATGTAAATAGATATAAATCTAATTGTTTTAAAAATTAGATGCACATGTCAGTATGGTTTGATTTTCTAAATTTTTGCATTGTTGTTAATTTCATGTTTTAACATTTTAACTTCAAGAAACATTTCCACACCTGAAAAGTTTAATTTTGCTGTGCAATTCACTATTTTTTTATGACCATGCCTGTCCATTATAAAACATTACTAATGTAATATTCAAATTTTTATAATTCTTAGTTTAATGTAAAATAACAATGTTAATTTTGAAGGTGTGAAATATATACTTTATTACTCAATAAATTTCTTAATTCTTCTTTTAGGTGACTTTTCTCTCTCCGTAAAGTAAGTAAAATTTTAATTTTTTGTTTGCTTTACATTGTAATATGTTTATTGTAATAATTTTTATCGTAAAATTTCGAATGAAACTGGTTGTAGGACATTACATAAAAAAAAAATGGTTGGCAATCTTGTGTTGAGCACTGTAAGCATTAGAACCTCAAGTTTGGATAGCTTTGATGGATAAATAAATTTTGATGGATAAATGGAAAAACAATGCAAAACACTATTTTGAAAACTTAAACTATGATATAACATAATTTTATGTATTTTTTGTTTTTGGCATATTGTTAATCTTTGCAATAAAATCAGGGTTTTAAATATGGTAACTTTTTGGACAGAAAATTACATTTAAGAAATTTTCTTACGTTTAGTTTCTTGAAATATTCCATCAAATTAAAGGACCATAAAGGGATTCTTTTGACCCATATGGCTGCTTATAAAAAACTGTTCTTTTTGCTACTAGGCCCAAATAAGGTCATTTTTGGACCAAAAATGTTGAAATTTCCTCTAAAAGTTTTTTTTTTTTTTTTTTTTTTTTGAAATTTTGGGCAAAATTAAAGATTTCTTTTGACTTATATTGCCACCTTTTAAAATTGTTTTTTTAGTACTGGTCAATAATATGGTTATTTTTTGGACCAAAATTTTTTTTTTTAATTTTTTACAGTTAAACCAATTTGCTGATAATTCGTATTTTTTAGTAATGAGCCCAAATATGGTCATTTTTGGACTGAAAATTACCTCATTTGGGCATTTTAATAGATTTTGAAATTTTCTCTAAAGCCGTTCATTTTTTATTGTTTTTGAATTTTAAGTAAATTTTAAATTTATTCTCTTAGTTCATTTGTTAAAACTGATTTTTGTATGTATTCAGAAAAATTTAATGATGAACAGGTTCATTTTAGGAAATTTTTAGATAATGGCATTTATGTGTCCTGAAAAAAAATTTTTTCTTGCTGGGATACATCATTATGAAGTTGTTTTATCTGCTGTCAAATAAAAGTATGTTTCCATTTAGCCACTTATACCTTTTTTGCTGTTAATAAGACATAATTGGATAGTTGTACTATGTAATAATTTTAAGTCTAAATGGACCTTTTTTTTGAATTTCTTTCAAATTTTGTAACTTTTTTCAAACTTTATTTGAAGCTAGAAGACTGTAGGAGTTTTTTGACTCATTTGGCCAACTATCCAAAATTAATAGAAGGATTATTTATTATGATTTTTTTTTTTTAGGTTTAATAATCAAGTTCAGCATTTCAAAGTACTTCGAGATGGTGCTGGAAAATATTTTTTATGGGTAGTTAAATTCAACTCGCTTAATCAACTTGTTGAATACCACAGAGCAGCTTCAGTTAGTCGATCCCAAACAATATATTTAAAAGATATGCTCAATAGCCATGAGGTTTGTATATGGCTTATAACTTCCATAGCAGTAAATATTGGAAAAGCAAAGTTTCCTAACCCCACCCCCTGCACCCTCCATCCCTACATTAGTAAAAAAAATTTAAAACATTTTATCCTACAATATTTTAAATAATATTTCTAAAGTGAAATCGATAGTTCTAGAAACAAATTCTAGAAGATATGCGGGTCTATTAAATATTAGTGCTTGTAATGGTTTTTGATTGTATGCCACTTACAAGTAGATTTGACTTGTGAAACTTGTTTTGACATTTGGCTTTAATAAATTAACTACATTTTCCAAAGAATTGTTAAAAAATCGAATCATTATTTAATAATTTATCATATTTTATATTGGCATTGTATATTTGTCATTATCTTAGGTTGGTCGCGCTTTGTTTGATTTCGTAGCACAGGAAGAGGGAGAGCTCCAGTTCAGTAGTGGGGACCTGATTAAAATAACAGATACTAGTGATCAGCACTGGTGGTCAGGAACATTAAACAGGGCGAGTGGGATGTTTCCAGCAAACTATATTCAGCTTATTTCTACAAGATGATTCCAGCACTTAGTTAAGTTTAGCCGTGACATGGCATTAAAACGCAAATATAATTAATCATTATAGAATATAAAACATTCATTTTGAAAAGAGTGAAGTGAAAGTTTTCATTGATACATGGCTTCTATGGTTTTCAGAGGCTAGTCAGCGCTGTGGCACTGCATTACTCAAAGTAGTGACGTATCAAGCACAAATATTGGTGCTCCAATTCTTTTGCTCAAATTCCCTTAAAATTACGCTTTGCATAATAGAAAAATCTAACAGATAAATTTCATTTTAGCTTTACTTTTCTATTTTGCATAGCATGGTTATATAGATATATGTGAAATCCCACAAGCTCTCTTATAATATATTAGTAAAATCAGCATTCTCAAAATTTTTGTAAATACGTCACTACAAGCTATTTTTAAAAACTTCTTGAAAAACTTTGGAATAAACATGTTTGGCTGCCAAAATGGACTGACTGTAAATTTTTTTTTGCTAACCTGAGGTTTCAGTGATGTGATTGTGTTATTATTTTTTATTATCAAGAGTGCAGCAGGATTATATGGCGTATGTTTTTAGTATTTTTGTGATATGTCTCATATAAAAAATTATAACCAAGTGAGAAACTTATTTCCATGGCCTGAAAGTTTATTTCCAATCCTTTTTCCGTGTAATTTGTTTCCACCAATTTGCTCATTTCACAGTCATAGCTAAAACACTAAATTTCGGGTTAACCTTAGTTTTAATGTCCTGTGTAAGTAAACCCTTAATATATCTAACTATACAACATGAATTTGTCAGGTAAATACTTTTTCTTCTGGTTTAATGCATACAAACTACAAGTAAGAATTTGCATGTCTTAAGAAAGTTTTTCATCTTACTAGAAAATCATTTCAAACTGCTACTTGTAAATAACAAGTTAACATGTTTGAACGTTAGAATTATGTTAGATAGAAAATTTATAAACAGTTATGGTAGTTAGACAAAAATTTAAAGGCATCTTTGCGTTAAAACAATTTAAACAGAAAATGCTTGATTAAAGGTTTAACTCTTAGCATCCCATGCATTTATTATGATTTTTTTTTTATATTAGGTCCTAGACCTAGTGCCATCACTATTAGGTTCTCCTTGGCCCTTGGAATTTCAAAATATGCTCAAAACTTAATACTAGCCTCTATCCTGTAGGTCTCTTTTTGCCCAGTCCCCGGGTGTTGATCAGTTTTTTCTTTATTTTCGGTATCATCTCATCTCCAGTTATTCTCTGATGGTTTTCTTGTTTTTTATATTTATTGTAAATAGTTTGTTAATTTTAATTGGTTAGTTTTGTCTTTGTAAACATGTTAATATGGAATCTGATAACTTTTATGTCACACACCCTTACATGAAACAGAACAATATTTCCATGTACACACCTTATTAGTTATTGTTTATGTCATTTTAAATTAAAAGTCTAAATATTTATGTACCATAAATAATGAATCAGCCTCATGCAGCTTGTTTATCAAACTGAAAGTAGGGGCTTATTCAAGGTGGGGCACTCATTCGAAAGATGAAAACTTACTTGTTGTAATGGTGTTTCTAGTAAATGAATGTTGTGCATAGACCTTATGTGAATTTAAAAATAACAATAAATCAGATAAATTTTAGTATTTTTCGTGGCCTGTTTGTAAGTTATGGCTTAAGTTATTCTATTATTTATGGTATTGTGTGATGTGGCTAGTTTATTAAAATATTTAATTTATAGGTAAATGAAAAAATTTAACTGAGAAAATTATATATTACATCAGCCAATATACAACACGATTCTTTATATGATTTTAACGGGCCATCACTGCACATCTTTTTTCTTTGTTTTTTTTTGTGTTGTCAACTGCTTTTCTTTTCTACAACCTTTGTACAGATTATTTTTTATATGTATTAAAAATAATAAAAAAATATATATATATATAAATGTTTATTTGTTGATATGTCGTCGTACAGGGGATAGCAGTGGTGTATAATTTTTAGGAAAACTAATGTGTGCTTCTGTTTTTAGGAAATCTTGAAGTTTTTATTCCTATTTAAGGGGTTCTAAAACTTAAAATTTTCCAGTTTTTAAGCGAAAAAAGCTTCTTTCAGAGAAGCACAAAATTTTTTCTTTGTTTCCGTGGCGAAAAATATTTTTAAATGCAAAAACTAATCAGTGTCAAATTTTATATATGATATAAAATATTTCTAGAACTCATTGTTCCTTAATAAAAAGGAAATTAATGTAAATAGTTTTGTTATATCAATTTGATCAAAAGGTGAGAAAAAGGCTAAAAAAATTTAAATTCTGTCTAAAAATTGCTATGCTCACAGAATTTATGTGTGACAATTGCTCCTTTAATTAATACAAAAAAATTATTTTGTTTTGCATGCAAAAAGTCAAGAAAAATTAAAATATATTTTTGTACACAGATAAGCTTTTTGAATATTTCACATCCATTTTCTTATAACAGGTAAAGAATAGTTGGACAAAGAAAAGAGCAGGGTCTAAGTTTATATTGGAATAAATTTAATTTGATGAAAGATGATGAATCCTGAATCCATCAAGCTTAACATTATCTAAAATATCATAACCTTGACTGTTTTAAAACAGAAATCTATTAATTTGCTCAAAACAAAAATCATTTATAATAAATCTTTGCATACATGGTTTAAGAGAGGTGGTGATCTATCTTGCTATGTGGCCTCTTTGAATTTTTTTAGCATATAAATTCAAACTAGTTTTTCAAATTTATTCTGAAGGCTTGCCTGAAGAAATAAAACCAAGAAATTCAAAAATCAGGGTTACTTTTTCAATTTTTAATCATTTCGAAAAAAAATGAAAAAAATAGGAATAAACCTCAAAATTTTCCTGATTTCCTTGGGGAATTTTTTATTCTATAACTTGATATTGCATACAACTTGATATTCTTGGAAAAGATGAGAGTCAGTCTAACACTATTGTTGTTAGTACAGTAACATTTATATAGAGGGAATATGACCTTAATGCTAGAATGTGAGGAATGAAAAAACAAAAGTTATTTTATGAATTCAATGCCCAAAAACAAAAATAATAGTTATAGCCAATTAACCTAAGGGCGCAAGATTCTCATCAGTAATTATAGGAGTTTCAATAGACTATAGCGCTACACTCCCATGGTCGACGCCATTGCCCTTGTGAAATAAAAGTTCAGAACTATTATATTTTTTTACCTTCTTATGTGTTGGAAAGGTAAGGTTAGGGGTGCGTGGATGATAAAAATCTCACCATGTTCGAACGAAGTAGTAGGTTGAATATTAAGGTCTACGTAAAATAACTGACTGTAATAGCCTGCAAATGTCAAGAGGGTAAGATAATTTAAATTTAATGAAATTTAAAAATGTATCTGAGTAATTCTTAATTTTTTGTCTTGTGCTAAACGCTTCTTAAAACAGAGGCTCGACATAATCTCATGTTAATTAAAATATTGCTAGGACAACTTGCAATATAGTGGCATCTTAATACATCTGATATCTAATGGCCTTGTAGTATGAAACAGTTTAAGTTCCTTTATAATAAATAAATGACAGATAAATTAATAAAAATTGCAAACTAGTTTAAAAAAAAATTTAATTTTTGCGGCATTTTCAGTTTAAAAACACCCTAATCTCAAGGACTCTTTTTTATATTATTATATTCTCACAATCCTAGTTCAATCAAATTGTGTATTCACAGAAATATTGCAGAAGCTATTTAAAAAAACAAAAAAATTAATTTAGATCATTGCCTTTCACGCAAAATTTGATAAACACGCAGCAGCAGCGTAGCATAGCAGTTTTTTCAACAATTGGTAATTATTTTCTTTAGATAAACAAATATTGACATGGAGTTAAGAGTTGGCAATCGTTATCGTTTGGGGAGAAAAATTGGAAGTGGATCATTCGGGGATATATATTTAGGTGAGTTTAATTTTTAGCTTTTAAAATATATATCCCATAGTTTCATTACACCTGATCTATATTTTTGTTTTATATTTAAATGGACATGCACTTCTGCATGTTTGGCTCAATAAAATGCATCATCAGCACCATCAAAATCTGCTTTTGCAGCGAACACTTCAAGGAAAGCCATCCTTCGCTGTAAGAGTTCTAACTCCTTGCATGCCGTCTTGCCCAGACTTATCAAGATTTTGATGTAATAGAAATGCCTCAATCATGTACCACTCCAGATTTTGCATGTTTTTAACTTTGGAGACCATTTTTGACTTGTAAACTTTGTGTCGTAAATTTTAACCTGGTTTGGACCAATTTTTTTTAAATTTTCACTTTCTATATTTTTTGACTCAGTAGAACAAAAGCTAAATATCAAAGGAAATTTTTATGCCCTAAGTTGGTTTCAGTTCTTCAAAAATTATTTTTAGATATAAATCAAACATAAGAATTGGAAATTATTTATCAGAAAAATGTTTTTTTTTTTGACATGGCTATTCAAAAATTATCAAAAAAGTATTTTTTAACATCCTATAAAATTTTTGCAGAATCTTAACAACTTGTTGCAAAAGAATACTAAATAGCAATTTTTTAACCAAATTTTGAATGATTTTATCACCCAGTCATAAGATATAATGTTATGGTTTTGATGAAATTCTAAATCTTTTTGCTGTTTTCAAAATTATTAGGTCCATTTAAGCTGGGCATGTCTTTTGATTTGTGTTATATATTCAGGAGCCTATTTCTGGTTTGTGTATGTTCATTTTTGAATTTCTTTTATTATTTAATTTTAGGTACACATATTACAAGTCATGAAGAAGTCGCTATAAAATTAGAATGTTTAAAATCGAAACATCCACAGCTTCACATCGAAGCTAAATTTTACAGGATGATGCAGGGTGGAGGTTTGTTGTTATTTAAGGTCAATCATCAATGTATTGGTGTAGTTTATATTTTTTGCTGAATATTTTTTGAGTTTTTAGGCCACTTCTATGCAAAGTTCAACTACAGACTTATTTTGGCAGTTTGTCATGGTAAATTTGTTAGGTCACAGGAGTGCAAAGGTAGTTGCTTCTTACTAGATCTGTGATGCAGGTGACGTAGTCCTATGAATACCCCCCCATCCCCGTGTTTTTAACCCATCATTCTTAGTAATTTGTAAGCAATGGTCGAATTTTTTACCAAAAATGATGTTTAAAATTTTCTTGATATTTTTTTTGATGTATTTTGATGCTCAAAAATAGAATCTAAGCATGTTTTAAATTTTTTAAAGGTGCACATGCATCGTTGCTCATCACTTATATCTGTATGTCCCAATTTATTTCAGTTTCCAGTAGATGAAAGGTTATTTATATCCATCATTGTAAAATTAGTCCTCTTATTAATTTTTCTATTTTATTCAAATATAATTTTTATTTTGTAATCATGTAATCAACGAAAAGCTGTTGTTCGTAATTTAAAAATTACACAGCTACTTTTTTATCATCTAAAAAATTAATGCAGCAAAAATGTAAATAAGTGACCTGTTAGAATATTTATTTTTTGCATGAAATTGTATTTTGATTCTGTTAAATTTGCAAATAGTATTTTTTTATGCCGCATAGTGGCTGTTTAAAGAATATTCCAAAAATAGCAAAGTAATTATCTTAGAGGAAGTTTTTATGAGAAGTTTAGAAACTTGGTATTGTTATTGTCAAAGTAAATTCTGGTGATCTATTTGTGACTGAGCGCTTTTGTGTACCATAAATTTTAAATATTTTATTATTAGGCTTTTAAATATCTCATGATATTGTTTGATATATATACCATAGTCATAGTGAATAGATATATAGTAAATATGTGTGAATGCATTAATATGAATTATAAAAAAAATAAGGGAATTGGAACTGAGTTGGTATTCTTCCCATAGATTTTAAATTAAATATAGATTCCATGTTGCTATTTATTGCTGATGATAACTTAAGTCTCATGATATATTTTCTTGTTTCTAGCCTTTTTGCAGTCATGCAAAAAATGCTTTTCATTTTTTATGCAACATATTTACTGTTTAGTTGGCATCCCATCAATTAAATGGTGTGGTACTGAGGGTGATTATAATGTTCTGGTTATGGACCTGCTAGGACCGAGTCTTGAAGATCTATTCAACTTTTGCAACCGTAAATTTAGTATAAAAACTGTTCTTTTATTGGCAGATCAACTGGTAAGTGTGTTTTTTTTCTTCCTTGTCCCATTTCTTGCTGATTTCATCCAGCGACTTAAAACAATTTATGACTTTGTTAAATGTTCATAGATCATAATCCTTTTTTTCTGTAATTTATGATGTGATTATGATTTAAGAAATTTCTCCTGTTAAATAGAGATTTGAATGTCTTCTTTTATCTTAGTCGAAAAAGTTGTTCGTTTGGATATAATTTTTAATATCTAGTAGTCATTTACACATTCATCTAACCACCAAATAAGTTACTCTCAATTTTTAGCTAGTTTTTGATTTCTAATTTTTTTTTTCAGTATCTTGATAGTAAATAGTCACCAAATTTTTGCTCCTGAGGCTTTGGCTTACTAAGGTTTACTCTGTTGATTATATTTATGTATTAAAAAAAGTTAAAATGCTGGTTATTTTATCTGTGTTTACTATAATATGAGCTGAGCAGAGCCAGGCAGAGCCAATTACAATAAAGACAAAATAGAACCAACCACTTAATATTCTTCGGCATTGCTAGAAGTTTACCACTGTGTAATTTTATAAACCTAATCAAGTTTTTCAAAAGACAAGACCGCTCTACAGAGAATTCCCACAGGAAGATGGATTCTCTAATCGAACTGGTGGAAAATACTTAGCTTATTAGGTTATTAGCTATAAAAATGTTACCGATAGATATACCAAGCTATTCCAACCCTCACAATTTACATTTTGCATTTTTTTTTTTTACATTTAATTTATATTTCTGCTACAAAAATTTACAGTGTAAATAAAAACGTAAATAATTTTTTATAAAGATGTATCTAAAAATAATCTTTTAAAATTGTTCTTATTTACCTAACTATAATTTCAGTGAAAGCACGGAAACCTCGTAGAAGACCATTAGGGTCTTATCATCGAGAACTGATAAACTGCCTGACTTTGCTTTTGAG